>PVJA010015436.1:24647-45500 GCA_004027025.1 Myocastor coypus | reverse complement strand
AAAAAAAAAAGCCGGGCATGGTGGCTCACGCCTGTAATCCCAGCACTCGGGAGGCTGAGGCAGGAGGATCGGTGCGAGTTCGAGACCAGCCTGGGCTACAAAAGTGAGCTCAAGGCCAGCCTCAACTGCATAGCGAGACCCTGTCTCAAAAAGACAAAAAAAAAAAAAAGAAAGAGTCCAACACCAACACATGAAATTTATGTTTATTTGCTAATAAGAATATAATGGGTTACATAACACCAGGATGGCCGAATGGTTAAGGCGTTGGACCTAAGAATATAATGGGTTACAAAGAGATCCCTTTTAACTTCTAGGTGATTTATACTAGCATAAAGATGAATTCTTAAATAGAGTAACATACAATCATGAAAAAGAATGGCACAGGGCTCCTTGTGCTGATGCTTAAACCTTCCTAAGATGAATGCATAGTGGGTCTCAGTGCCATGATGTCACCTGCACTGCAGCCCCACTGTGCAGGAGGGCTCCACAGTCAAGCTGGCTACAGGACATTGGCCTCCTTCCCCAACTTGGTCCAAGTCCTTCCCATGGGCCCTTGCAGAATCAGCCAAGGAGGATAAAGATTATATGACGGATGACCCCTTTTATCTAAAATGATTAGGTCTGAATATCTACTTGTGGATAAAAGCAGAGAGAGGGAAATGGAAATAGATTTATCAAAATGGGAACAGAAACTGTCTCTGGGTGGTAGAATCAGATAGGCTTTTTCTTTCCTAATCATTATAGTATTTGGATTTTCTGGCCTAAGAATGTATTATCTTTATAAATTAACAAAAGAAATCTTCAGAACAGAAGGTAGAGTCATGGAAAAAAATCATGGCCTATGCAATAGGAGCCCTGGGTTTGCTGCTGAAAATAAATAACTGGGGACAATGGAAAAGCCACGTAATGCTCTTGGCCGAGCAAGATGTACTGTGGCAGTGTTTCCCAGCTGCAGAATTCCTGATATCCTGACCCCAGTAATTCTCACCTGTGGGAAAGCGTCACAGGGTGCTCAGCAGCACCCTTCACCTCCACCCACTGCAGATCCCTCTCTCGGCTCATCCTCGCCACACAGCACGCATTGCCAAGTGTCTTCTGCAGAACTAAAATACCCCCGCCAAGAAACGCTGCCTGCAATGGCCACTCAGCATGATCCTTGCTAGAAACCCTCTCCAATGAGTCTTAGAAGCTGTGAAGCCTGAAGCTGATACTCAGTGACACACAGGTAGGTAGGTCCCAGCAGTAAGCAAAGGGCCCATCAATAGTTTCATGATACATTAGGCAAATCATAAGGACAATGAATAAAATAAAGAAATAAGACCCCGAATCTTCAGAGAGAACTTTAGGACATACGGCACAGATGTGAAGCTTGCAGTGAAGCAGACAAGACAACCACCAGAAAGCTAATAATGATCACGGTACTTAGGGCAGCTCCACCTTCAGCTAAGATAACTGAAGGGCTACAGAAATGGTCTGTGGCTCGTAGCTTTGAATGAACTTACATCGCTAACAAACCACATTTTTTTATTTAACGAAAGGCCTAGTGTTTTCTCCTTGTTTCATAAGAAACACAAGAATACCTTCATATTTTTATAAACAGAATACTATGTTCTAACAATAACACAAGTTCATAAAAGGCAACAAATTACCTACACCTTCATTCTCTTTTTTTAAATTGAGTATCTTCTTTATATTTTTCATTTTATTAACAAAACTCCTTAGTATTTTATTCTGCTGTACTTTTGAATTAAAATTATTTATGCTTATGCTAATGTCTTGCTACTAGAAGATTCTGGCATCTTTTGAATGAAAAAGAGTGACTGAAAAGATTCAGTGTTATTTTAAATTTATCATTCTTTAGAAAGAAAGGAAAAAAGAATAAAACTATGTATGCACAAGACAGTTAAAATAGTTATATGGCTAGTTTCTCTTAGCTCATCGAAAGGAAAGATTTGTGCTAATACTGTCTGAACAAGATATCCTGTACTCTGAATAACTTCTAGGAAGACAACAATACACAATGCATCAACTATTATAACAAATCTGCTTACATTACTAATTTATCTTGAAACTCAGTTTCCTTGTCATGTTCATCTTTCTTCTCTTTAAAATTAAAAATAATCGGTGCTCCATCCATCCTCTATTAACCACAATGTCTCATCAACACCACACCCTAAGGCTGGCACATACTAAGTCTTCTCTTCCACAGATCTTAAATAATTATCATTATCTGCAATCATGCCAGAAAATAATTTTATTCCAAATTATTAGCATGTTTTTTATTTTATTTGTTTGGTTTTTGTTTTGTTCTGTTTTTTGTTTTCTGTTTTTGTTTTGTTTTGTTTTGCGGTAATGGGGATTGAACTCAGATAGTATGGGTTGTTATAGTAACTAATACACACAAAGAATGAAGGAGGAGACTGCCACACAGTATATTTAACCACTTGAGTTCTCTGTCATGAGTATCCTTTAAATCAATGCCTAAAACTGCTTCTACACAATACAAACATCTAATTCTTCCCATGTGTTCAAAGGTCACCAATAAATCACTGACCCAACCCTTCTTCATGGTGGGCTCCCTTTAAACCTCCCCTTAGTAACTGCAGAGATTGAGGCAGCCACTCTCCAGGAACTCCAGGTAAGCGCTGCACAAAGCTACCGCACCCTCCCTCTGGGTTCAACCTTCATGCAAAAAAAACATTTAGACCCTTGGCTGCAAGCTCTGCCCGGGGAAGCAGCCAGTGCCTCACTAGCTGCTCCCTCTTGAGTTTTCCTGGAAAGGGCACTCAGCTAAATGCTGCAACTCCAAATTCTAATCTCGGTTCTTTTTTCTCTTCTTTTCTTTAGTCCTTCTCACCTCCATCCAATACTGGACAGGACTGAACCCATGGTCTTCCCACTGAACTATATCCATAGCCCTTCTTTAATTGTTCTATTTTGAGACAATGTCGCATTATACTACCAAGCAGGCCAGGCTGGGCTTGAACTTGCAGTCCTCCTGCTGTAGCATCCCACTATACAGAGACACTGGCATTGCTTTCATACCACAGTAGATTCAAGTCACAATACCTCCCACCCTGGTCTCCTAGAAAGGGGGAACTCAAAGATACTTTCCAGATTCAAAATTCTTCAAGTCCTTGAGTCTTTCCCCAGGATGCATAATTAAGTGTTTGTTAAGAGAGAGCACAC
Organism: Myocastor coypus; assembly: GCA_004027025.1. Classification (NCBI taxonomy): domain Eukaryota; kingdom Metazoa; phylum Chordata; class Mammalia; order Rodentia; family Myocastoridae; genus Myocastor; species Myocastor coypus. The sequence goes on along the minus strand of PVJA010015436.1, from coordinate 42,311 downwards.
AGATGGCCTTTGGATGGACTTAATCAAATAAAATGGATCGAACTTGAATTGTGACAGTAAAACTGAAAGTTATTTTTATCTTTTTCAAACAAATATCAAATCAATGGGGAGGCAAAGTTAGTTTCATGCCAGAGATCACCCAGTAGGCTGTCTCAAACTGTAAGTACACAGAACAGCTTAAGCCTACATCTACAGGTGAAAACTGCCTTGGCTTCCCACATGGGCTTCTTAAAGTAACATTTCTAAGTGAATAACTATGATGTGATTAATGTGACCAAGTCACTTCCCACTCCCTTCAGGGACATTGTTCCTTGCACTCTATCCTCAACCTTGAATCTTCCTAAGAAAGAGAAACTGTGCTGTGTGACCTCCCAGCCAGTTAGGATGACACTGGCTGATTTATAGCTAACAGCCGACGAAGCAAACACATGTATGTAAACAATTTAGTCTTTCACCTGCATGTCCTGTCTCACTCCATCACCCAAAAGAGCAAGCATAAGACTAGTCCATTTATTATGAGGATGTCGCCACATATCTACAAAGAAATAGAGCCAGACTCAGGGTGAAAAGCTCCCAAGAAGGAAGAGAAGATAAGAGAAAAATGTACTTATGCAAATTCTATAAAGATCTATAAAGCTGCAATCTTAGAATTTTATTATTAAGCTAAGCTTCTTACTATAGAAATCCCCAACATGCTCCAACTGGGTAGCTAATTGAGTTACAAAGTGCGAAAAGACTTCCTTCTCTCCCTCATCCATCACAGGCAATATAGAATCCCTTGCTCAGTATGATAATGTGACTTTTGTCAATGCATGTTCAAATCAGATAGAGGATTGGCTGGTGATGATGTCATACCTATGGGTTAATCCCCAGTGAATGCAGTATTAATGTCATATGCATCCACACCTCATTTACATAACAAAGTATTATATTAAACATAACAATACATGAGTGGTGCAGATAAAAGCAGCTCTTAGAGAAAGGTTATATGCCACTGAAAAGTAGGTGGGGGACAAAGGAAAGGATCATTTTCTTCTTAACTAAACAGAACTGGGTCACCAAATATGCACATCTCTAAGAAGATCAGAAAATGATACTGAAATTCAAGTGACCTAGAACAATCTCGCGCTAGAATTATGAGAAAAGTTTTCTACAATGAGGAATATGTAGCATAATTACAGGTGTTTTTGGTGAGTGGGGAGGAAAAGCCATTCAAAACCAGGCTCCCTGGCAGCCTCTGCCTTTCTGAGAAGGGCAACTTTCTTATCTGTAGCAAGGAAAAACTGGAGAATAGCCTAGGAAGAACACTTGAAATCCAGCTTTTGGCTTTAAGAATACTGATCTATGAAGAAAGCTTTCTGCATAAATAAGGGCTGTTCACTCACATGGTCATTAGGGGAGGACATAAGTCACCATTAGTCATAATGTTTCTGAAAACTGCTCTCACACGGCCTTATTAAGGTCTGTGTTTCCAGTCCAAAGGAAGTGTTGGGCTGGCACACTTATTTATGACCATAAACTTAGCAGAAATGCTTCTCACCATAAAAGCCACAGTGAGCTGTTGAAGAATTCTTCACATCATTCGTCTCAAATGGCCAAGTGGAAATAAGTAATTGTATACCCAGACGGACGTTCTAAACAATTTCAGCCTTTTTAAAAAGTCCAAGCTCTGCTGGAAAGCTTAATCATTAATGTATAAGTCTAGGGTCTTTATCTGAAGGTAGGGGCCTCCAGTTGCTGTAGCGATCCCTGTTCCAAGGATATTAGAGAAAGAACCAGACTAATGCGTGGAAGGCGAGCGTTGCCACACACGGTATCGCCTGTCACATCGCATCAACCTTGCTGTCTCAGAGGGAAGGCCATTGAAAAGGTAAAAAAGAAAAAGAGTTTAGGGATAAACATGCTTCCCCCGGGAGAGGTCCTTCAATCCCGGTGGAGAGGAGCACAGGCAAAGATCTGTCACGAATCTGTTTATATGCACATCGCGGAGAAGCTGCTTCATAGCTTGGTTAAGGCTCTCCAGTGGGGCCTGTGGAGTCCCCAAAAGATAATGACACTGATGTAGGCGTATGCATGAGGACCTCTGCGTTCAGCCTGGGGTGTCTCCCAAGTGCAGGACCTCAAGTTTCCCATGTCTAAACCTCTCGAAGTCTGAGCCTTTGCGTAGTTCGAAGATGCCTAATCTACCACCAGGACTACCAAAGCAAACGAGGCCAGGAAACAGGCAAGGAACGATACAGGGGCGCGGCCCGGATGGGTAATCCGAGATACCTGGCGCGGGAAGAGGTGGAACTTCAGGCTCGATCCAGTCGCGCCTTGAGCAACGAGCTCTGCTCCCCGCCGAAAGCACATCAGGAGAGCTCGCTGCGCAGTCTGTCAGACCCGGCAAGCAGGGGCTCAGGTGAAAGAAGGACCTGTTTCCACCAGCTGGCTCCTACAGGGATCACCGCTCAGCTCCAAGAGATAACGACCCCAAAGCCAACCTGTCTCTAGCCAGCGCTCAGGGAGCATCCGCCCCACGTCTTCACGCTGCGTTCATAAAGTGGCCACCCCCGCACCACCCGGCAGCGCCCCGGGGGACCTGAATCCCGAAATTAAAAGAGGCTGCTGCTCCACCCGCAGCCAATTTCCTGACTTGCGAGAGCCGCTTCCAACTTTGCGGGGCAAGCTGACTGCAACACGGGAGCCACCCTGCTCCTCAAGACTCCGAGAGCTCCGAGCAAGTTACCCTGGTACCAGCCCAAAGGCAGCTGGTGCCCAAGGGACGGTGATCGCGCTCAGGGTCCAGGCAGTCCCAATCATCCCGCCCCCCTCTTGTCCCTTTTCAGTACTTCCTCCGCTAGAACCGTAGCCAAGCCATACCTGCGCGTCGGGGGACCATCCGCGGAGGACGCTCAGCGCTCCTCCTACCCACAGGCTCCCGGGGAATGCGCCATCACCTCCACCGCCAGGCGGAGGCAAAGAAAGTTCCTGCGTCTCCGCAGAGCGAGGCCGGAGCTGCGGCAGGAGAAGCAGCGTCACCCCCCACGTCTGCGATCAGCGAGCGCCCAGCTGTGCGCCCCGTCCGGGCGGAAAGCCGCCAACCTCAGCCAGAGCTCCGCGTGCCCCCGCCGGGAAGAGCCGACGGGCTCGGGCCGCGCTCATTGGCCAACCGTCGCCCAGCCCCGCCCCGCTGCTCCGCTCGCCCCGCCCCCGCCCCGCGCACAGTTGCAGAGCGCCGCGTAGTGGCCGCCGCTCCGCCGGGGACCGGGACGCGAGTAAAAGATCTGAGGCCGCCTGTAGCCTAGCATTCCACGGAGGAATTTAGGGTTCAGCTCCATATTGTAAGCGTTCCTTCGCCCGTGCCCCAAAGAGCTCGAGTATGTCATCTGCCTGCCCGGCAGAGGAGAGAACTCAGCACGTGTGTCAGTAATAGAAGTGTATTTCTTCCTTTAAACCACTCTAAGACCGCCAAGACTTCTCGGACTCCTCTCTTCGCACCACTCAGCCATGCAAAACGCCCTCCCCACCGCTCCCCTCTTCGGAAAGGGAAGTTAACACTGGTAAAAGTGACTCTTAAGTGTTCCATTTACAGAGATGACTTTATGTGAGCTCTAATTTTCAGACGAGAAAACCGAGGCACAGAAAAGTTCGCTAATTTACTGAGGCTGCAACGTTAATCAGGGGGAAGCTTCTGCTCAGGCAGGGGATATATAGTCGCTGAATCGTTATTCAGAACCTCGGCTAGCAGAGACAGCTCCTGAGACCATGGCAAAATTTCAGACTTTCCAGGCTGGAAACCGGAATCTTAATTTAAGCCAGTGCCCAGCTGGTTAGTACTGCACAAAGATCGACGGCGTTGCTGCGTACATCGTGCTCGCCGCCGCCCTTGGTTTGGTCTGTGAACTTCAGACGTTTTTATCCTGTTGGCACAAAATCATGTGCCATCCTGCCCAGGTTCACTCCAATGTACATTTGCCCTTTTCTGTTCCTGTTGCTTGAATTAAATGATCCTGTGGAGCCACTGCCCACTCTGTTTGCCCAAGCCTCTGTGCCACATTATTACCTTACTGGTTGTTAGACATTTTTGGTCTTTTTTTATTATCAAAAACGGGGCTTTGCCATCAAAGACAGTCCTGTGGCCAAGTCATCACCAGTGTAAAAGGGAATTCATGAGCGAGAGACAGTGATGAACTCTTCAAAGACCAGATGTTCAAACCCCACACAGGACAAGTTTGTTTCCAAACCAAGTGAAACCAATGCCGGGGTATAGACTGTTCACAAAATTTGAGGCATGGGGCAGACAGAAGTAAACAGAACTGAAAAATTCTGTCCAGAGACAGCAATTAACATGCTAAGTAAATTACAGAGGGTAACAGGAGATGGTGTCACAGCGGGAAACAAAAAACCCAGATATTTCTGTTTTGGGTATCTTCCCAAAAGAGTTGTAAGCATCATAGCACAGTCATATGTGCATACTCATGTAATAGCAGTACAATTCCAAATAGCTAAATGTAGACACATCTTATATGGCTGTACGGCTATCAACCCATAAAGAGGACGTGAGGCATTTGTAGGAAAATGGGTGTGCTTTGACATTATGAAGTTTCATGTTAGATGAAAAGCTGACAGGAAAAAAAGAGGGGGGAAACACTGTATTTTAAATATTTTTCTGCTGTCAGTTTCTAGTTTTACTCCCAGATAGTGTGAGAGATCACTTTGCAAGATTTCCATTTCTTTGCATATGTTCTTTATTGTTGCTATGAGCATGGTCTATTCTGAATTTTTTAAAATGCCAGAAAATGGGCAATCTATTCAGTACTCCTCCAGTCCCTCAAGAGTTTCTACTGTTCCCCAATAAAATTTCCTACTTAAAAAAAAATGCCAGAATAGGAGAAGTTAGGAACATAGACAGTAGCTCAGTGGTTGCCTAGGTTGGAGAGGTGGGCAGTTGGGAGATGATAAGTAGTGGGTAGAGTGTTTCATTTTAGGATAATAAAAATGATCTAAATTTGATCGTGGTCATGGTTGTACAACTTTGTCAGTGGGCTAAAATCTACTGAATCTTACACTTTAGGCTTGAAAAATGGGTGGTATGTAAATTCTAGTTCAACAAAGCTGTTATTTTAATGTTTTAAAAAGTAAAGAAAGTATGGTTTGAGGAACCAGAGTCAGCTGCAGTGTGTGGATGAATTAAGCAAGCCCACACTTCTTCCAGACCTGACCAAGAGAACAGCTGAAGCAGATGTGCCCCACATCATGCGGGTGGCGGCTCTGCCAGTGAAGTGGCTCCAGACCCCAGAGGTGCTCATTGGGTGCTCCTCCCAGAACTGTAGTCTCACCGGCAGGGTGCTGTGCTGCACTTAACATAGGTGGAAATGCATTGAAAATAGCGAGAATGTGGGAGAATCTCAGTGAGCAAAGGCTAGCGTGGTGTGCTGTGATGTGTGCCCGGTAAATGCAATTCAAATGAGTAAGGCATTGTTCACTTAAACTATGAAAACATTAAAATAAACATGGAAAAACATTTTTTAGGGCCAGGGATATAGTTCAGTGGTACAAGCACCCCCTTACCCCCACTCTGGAAAGTCTTCAGTTTCATTTAAATATATATATATATATGACAGATAGATAGATAGATAGATAGATAGATAAGAGTACAGGAGGTGGGTACTGGAGAGGCTGTGACTTAACAGCTGCATCAATTCCCTCTGAGAAGGTAACATTTGAACAAGACTAGGAAGAGACAGGGAACCAGTCACTGGGAAGAACACATCTGTGTTACTGATTCCACTGGCCTCAGGTTATGCATGTACATAACCCTGACTTTATCTTCTGAGTTTCCCTGGACTGAAGTTTTCTCATCTTGGCGAAGAAAAATGATAAGCAGCTTTCTGGGACTCAGTCTAATATCCTATTCTGGACGTTCAGTATTGTTGGTGGTTCAGTTGAAGCTCATATGTTGAAAGCCTAACCCTCTATGTAGCATAGAATGTGACCTTGTTTGGGTCTAGGGTCTGAAGAGAAGTGATGAAGTTAAAGTGAAGTCTTTAGGGCTAGCCCTAACCTAAAATGATTGGGGGAAATCTGGAGTCGGATATGCACACAGAAAGAGTGCGTGAGCAGATCCTAGAGAGGTATCTTAGGCCACAGACTCTAACCCCTTAATCTTTTCCTCCAGAGCTGGATTATTTGCCATTGTTTAAGACACCAAGTGCGTGATGCTATGAGAATGGCCCCTACAAATTCCTACAAGTCTTTATACAGTAAGATGAGATAGTTAGGAGCACATTTATACATTTCCAATGACCTGATGTCTTTCCTGCAACAGCAAGAAGCCAAAGTGACCTGACAGTCAATTTATTTATTTTATTTTTGTAATGTATTTAGTACAGGGTCTACAGGGTCTACACAGATCGAACTCATACTGATCCTCCTATTTTCAACCTCCCAAGTGCTGGGATTACAGGTGTGCATGCCACATGCCTGGTCTCAGTTACTGTGTCATGCGCCCCAGGGGTGCAGCCCACATAGCCTGCTGGGGATCAAACCACAGTCCCTGCATCTGCCTAAGCAGGTGCTTTAATCTGCTGAGCTACCTGGCCAACCCTATTTATTTTTTTATGTAAGAACCAGTGCAGGTCACACAAACAGAGTTTTATACACACACATTTGCAGAAGAGTCTTGGATGTGCCTCTGTTTTTGGAGGTAACAGTACCATGTGATTTGTCTGTTGTGTTTATTTTTCTCATTTATGTAACAACTGGAATATTACTGGGCATGCCCTGGTGCTTAACCAATATACTGACGATAGTACCTATAAGGGAACATTCTGGCTCTCCTAGGTCTACTTCTTTAACTTATTAGGCCAACCTTCAGTCTTAAAATTTTCCAATGTCTTTGTACTTTGAATGCAATTTTTCCTTTAGGGGCTAGTAAAAATAATAGCTAACATTAATTGGAGGCTCCTGTGTGACCTTCTATTCATGTAAACTTTCATGTGCATAACCTACAGGAGAAATTCTCTTACCATCACTTCCGTTCTACAGATGAGAAAACTGAGGTGCAGAAGAGGTTAATAATCTAGGGCTGGTCAAAGCCACTGTTATATGGCTACCTTATGCCTAGAGTCAGTTTCTCTGACTGTGAAAACTGTACCAGGCTGGGTGAGCAGGGACAGATGGAGACAGCGCAGAGGATGCAGAAGCAGCATCTGTTCCTTCACATTTGTCAATGATATCTCCAAAGTGCCATTGTCTTACTCTCCGTTGTTTACCCCAGCCCTCCAGTTTTCAGGGCAGCTTTTCTAGCAGGGTCTTTTCTGTGCTTCCTCTCACTTCTAACAGGGACCTGAAAGGACCTAGATAAATGAAACAACGGGTAGACTTTTGGTTTTAGCTTATGTGCTCCTCAGCATCCTCTAAGGAAGTGCGAGTCAAGCTTCTTAGGCCTCAGCCTACAATGACATACATCTGTGTCTCATCCATTGACAGTTGCCCTTACTCATGCAGTAGGGAAGAGGTAGCACTCGCTCCTCTGTAAGTGCTCTTGGCAGCAGCAGTGCCAACTTGCTCCCTCTTTACCCACACGCTAATACATCCTAAGGCCTGAGAATGAACATCTGAAAAGAGCTTCAGCAGCTCTCTGCACCTCGCTCTCTGTTCTCATGACTTCCCCTGGGCATTGCTCAGGGAGAAAGCCCAGGAACCTGCAATGAGAAGACGATGTCAGGTTGCTCTTGTTGGATGCTGGGTTCCCCCACCTTCCTCAGGATGTGGGCGGCCATTTGGGCTGTTAAATGACTTCCTGCCCTGGATAGCTTGGTCAGGCCTGTTTTAGATTTTTGGAACTCAGACAAGGTGTCTGGCTATTTGCTTTGGAAAGCTCAGGTGGGTTTTACTATCCTTCCCTTTGCTGACCACAAACGCTTCAATATTTTATGTTCTGGAAAAGAACAGCACTTCAGGGCAAATTAGCGTAAGAGGGATTTATGGAACCACAGTGGGAGGAGTGTATTTTTGGAGATAACACAAGAGCTGTTATGGAGAGATACAAGCTGGGTTCCCAGCAGGACTAGCCCCAGAAGGATCATCAAAGAAATGATGTTCTCTTGGGTACCCCAACTTCCTCCCATCTCTTCTATCCCAACAGTTCCCAGTGTGCACACGTGGCTCTCGGCTACACAGAGGTGGGTGTCATCTCTCATTGATCCTTTCACTAAGGCATCTAAAGTTTCTGCTTACCAAAGAATATTTGTACACCCAAATTGTGGCACCATGATTTACAATGACTGAAAGTAGAAAAGACCAAGTTGTTTCAACGAACAAATGGATAAATGAAAGGTGTTATGTATTGTATGTTTTTTTCACAGTAGATTATCTACTCTGTAAATGAAAAGAAATTGTGACATATTCTCCAACATGAATGAATCATGAAAACTATTCTAGTTACTTTTTGTCATTGCTGAGACAAACTATCCAACACTCAAAATTAAAGGAGGACAGGTTTCTTTTGCTCATGGTTTGTAGGGTTTCGATCCATGCTTGGTTGGCTCCAAGGCAAGGTGGTGGGCCAGAGGGCTTCACAGAGGAGAAGAATCTGGCAGAAGGCAGCAAGCAACCAACACCAAGTGCTGCCCTCTTCCTGTCCCTAATGTCTTAGCCAGGTTAGCATCCTAGGGTACCACTCACACCCAGTGTGGGGCACCCTTAATCCTAGTGTTGCAGCAGGAAGCAATCTCAGCATCACATCCTCAATGCCACCATCACATGCTCTAGCTCCAGCCGCCTCTGAAAAGCCCCTTTCTATCATCACAAGAGGCTTTGAGGAGGGGGGCACCTGCACACAAGCTGCAACAGTTTTTTTGCTAAAGGAAATACACCCATGAACTGAACTATAACTATACACCATTTCTTATTTTTTACTTTAAGATCAAATCTCATTAAGTCGCTCATTGTCCAGGGTGGGCTCAAACTTGGATCTTCCTGCTTCAGACTCCTGAAGCACTAACATTACAGGCATATACCACCATGCCTGCCTATTTTTAAGCATATAGTTGAGTAGCAAAATGATGAACACTATATGAGGTACTGAAGATAGCCAAATTCATAGAATAGAAAGGAGATACAGCTTCTAGGGGGTCAGGGTTAGGGGAGAATAGAATGTCATGACTTAAGAAGGTAGGGGTTCTCCATATTATAAGACAAAAAGAGTTCAGGAGATGCACACCTGTATGACTAACATGTTTTTTATGCCAATCAATTATATGCTTAAAATGGACAAGCACGGTGGTATTTGCCTATAATCCTAGCAGTTTAGAAGTCTGAAACCAGATTCAATTTTGAGCCCAGCCTGGATGACAAGTGACTTAATAAGATCCAATCTTAAAATAAAAAAATAAGGAAATGAATATGGTTATAGTTCAGGCCACAGTTCATGGTTTCAACCTCCAGTACCACCAGAAGAAAGAAAGAAAGAAAGAAAGAAAGAAAGAAAGAAAGAAAGAAAGAAAGAAAGAAAGAAAGCTACTAAATTATATTAGATGGTTTTACCATAGCTAGTCATAAGTTTATAATTCTGATGCTACCTAAAATGTCAAGTTTTTAAACTTTAGAATGTGAAATATAATTTAATCATAAATTATTAAACTTACACTAAACATATTTTCATTTTTAAAAATCCTGACTTGGTTTGCGTACTTGACACTGGCTGGGTGCCAGGCACTGGGAATGTGTGGAGAAGGACCCCCCCCACCTCAGGGCATTTACAAACATGTGCCTCAGGGACCTGCAAGGATCCGCTTACCCCCTCCATATTTTCTTCCTCCAACAACTGTTTATGAAATGCCTACTATGTGCCAGATTCTCTGTTACTTACTGGTATATACTAGTGAACACAATAAGTCTAGCCCCAGCTCCCACAGGACTGCAAGTCCATAAGGAAAAAAATTGCTTTTTTAACTTCTCTTCCTGCCTCCTGCAAAGTTCCCTGGTTCTCTATGTCATCACCTTCTAGATTCTAACAGGGGACATTAGTAAAAATGCTAATGACATCCCAATACAAACTGCTATGATCCTTCCAACATTTGTAACATATTTGTGCTGTAACACACACACCAAAAGAAAAATGCTATAAAAGCTCATTGTTTTCCAATGCAGGAGTTACAAAATTATTTTACTAAAATACAGAATAATTTTAGTAGTTGCAATTCCTTTTACAGAAACTTAGAAAAAAGTTAAAAGAGAATGTCAAACCTGTGATTGTATATATAATGATACTTAGAATGAAGTTGAATTTAAATCTGTTCCAATTAAAGAAAACTATTAAGACAACAATGATGTAAGTATATGGGAAAATAACAGGGGTAGGGCACAAGGAAATTTAGGAGGAGGCAACATCTGTAACCCAGGAGAGATCCATTGGCAGAAATGGCTGACAAGAGTGGCAATCTAAAGGAAGGGTGTTTAGTGTTCTCACCATCCCAACAGGCTTCCTCAAATGCCTCCCTTGATATTTCTTTCCTTCCTAGGTATATTGGTCAGCCTACCCATTGCTTGGACCAAGCGCTTCACATTGACAACACACAAAAGGAGCTATCTAATTTCATTTGTGGTTTCAAAGGATTCCGTCCATACTGGCTGTTTCCAAGGTCAGAACATCATGGCAGAGGGACATGGTGGTGCAAAGCTGCTTAGGGCCAGCCAACAAGCAGGGGAGGGGAGCAGTGCCAGAGAGGAAGAGCATGCAATGTGGACCCCCAGGGCAGGCTGCCATCATCCACCAAACATGTCCAGGAGTATGAGTCCCTCACTCCCCGGAAGACATCCAAGCTAATCAAGTGGACAATTAAACTTGAATGTCACTGTCTCAGCCACATGGCCACTCCAAGTGACAATGGTTACAGCGTTCTCCCCTTGTCTGCTCTCTGACTTGGCTTCCCCAGAATCAACATACTCTACACACAGTACATGATAGTAAATATCTCTGGAACCTGTGAGAATTCTAAGTCTGTATCTCACAAGGTGACTAAGGCAACGTGAAACTAGAAAATATGTTTCCAATCCTGATCTGGCATAATTTTTCTACAAGACTTCTAATACAAAATTTTGAAGCAAACAGAAAAATTAAAAATGCTAAATTTCATTCCAATTACTTTTCCATCTGTATTTTAATACATGCAGCTGCAAAAACCCATGCCATTTGATTTTTATTTTTGGACTTGATTTTTTGCCTCTACCTTGGAACAACATTATTTACTAAAAGGTCATGAATGGTAAAGTAGGATTTAAAAGGCTCCACTTGGACATATGATATTTGGAATACTCGTGACCATGGTCTTACCCACCAGGGAAACTAAGCCTACCAATGGACCTCAAGTCCCACAGATTTCAAGTTAGGTACAACATGGGATGTTTGCTTGTGTGCCAAACATCCCCTTCTGCGAGAGCACATGAGCCAAGCCCTGATTGTAAGTGACAGAAACAACAGAACTGGGATAGGCAAAAAGGGACAGCTATCTGTTCACATAACAGGGATGTCCTGGAGGTGCAGCCAGATACTGGTACAGCATGCATGTGTAGGCATGTCTATCTTCCCACTCTGGGCTGTTTGCTTGCTGGTTTGTTTGTTTGTTTGTTTGTTTGGATTGGCTCAGTCCCTCACTTACCAAGAAAAGATTTATTCCGAAAGACATCTTTCAACAATCCTACCAATGGTTATTGCCACTCAAAAAGTGTACCCTACCAAGTGCTCTGGTTGACACACTAGCCAGGTTCTATGTTATCTAACCATGTGACATCTAATTCTCCTATGTTTAGGCCCCTTTGCCGAGTACTGTCCATGCATCCGGTACCTCCACCTTTTGTGATCTAGCTGGGGAAGTGACATGAGCCAATTGGGCTTTTCCCCTGGAATTTGAAAGTGGTATTCCAAGTGATGAGTGCTAGGGATATTTGACCTAACTATCAAAAAATAGAAACCAGGATAGAAAATCGTGAGCAGTGTGCAATTAAAGATCAGAAGAAGCTACAGAGACTTGGGATCAGAGCAAAGACAGACATGGGCTCTGCAGCCAGGTGGTTCCTTAAGGAGAAATTCATGGGGCAGCTGACTCAGTTTACTGTGAGTTCCAGTGCCTGGAAATTGATATAAGTATGCGAGAAATGACTAATACATGTAGCTTTTTACTCATATTGGCTTATGTACTGTCTGTAGTAACTCCATTGGGAAGTATTTATTATCTCGATTTTATAGATTAATAAATGGAGGCCCTGAGAGCCTGTTTTATGCTCTTCCATGTGATGTTTCAAGCTATAAAATCTCATCAAAATACAGAGTGAGGCTGTCCAGGGAAGGGGCACCCAGAGAAAACCTTCCAGTGGATTCTATGCTGCTACTGCACATCGTATACTCCTGACCATCACTGCAAGTGACAGCTGGGCCACAGAATCCCTAGGCCCAGGTTATCATTCTGTCTGACCACATCTGTGTAGCTATTTGTGAAAGAGATTAGCATTTGAACTTGAGTACGACGTAAAGCCATGGCTTTATCCTGGATGATGGGACATCATGAAGCTCTTGAGGGCCTGGACAGAAAAGCAGAGGGAAACTAAAGTGGCTCTGCCTGATTGCAAAGAGACCTGGATCTTCTGCTTTCAGCATTCCAGGCTCTTGGGCCTTTAGATCCAAGCTGGGATCCTCACTATCAGCTATAGGTTGCTCACACTGTAAACTCCACCCTGGCACTCCCAAGCCTCCAGCTTGAACACAGCAGATCATGGGATGTCTTTCCTCTGTAATCAGTGAGCCAGTACTTTACAATGGAACCCATAATATATGTGTATCCTAGTCCTGTTTCTTTAGAGAATTCTCATATAGTATTCTGTCCTCAAAAGGAAGACTGAGATCAGATTTGCAGAGATTAATAGTGACCATATTTCTAAGTACAGGGAAATGGAAGGGACCCCAAGTGAGTTGCTTTTTAAGGATCTGGGTACCTTCCTGCCATGCACCCATTGTTTTTCACCCTCACACTGTGTCCTCTCTGAAAATTTCAAGGGACTTTTTGTTTTCCATTTGAATCGCTCAAGAAATCTCATACACTAGCACAGGCCTGAGGGACCAAACTGAAGAGAATTAAGTGGGACCAAGAAAACATCAAGGAGTGGGTGTCAGAGTGAGTATGGGGACCCCCCCAGACACAACCTGCACCCAGGCCTGGCAAAATAAAAAAAAAAAAAATGGGGGAGAGATGAATTTGCCCTGGTGAAATTAGAACATTCTAACATTTTAGTCAGATTCTTAACAACAAAAAAAAAAAAGTGTGATTCATCACCCCAGCACATTTTTCTGTAAGGTTATAAGCACACATTAACAAATTTTAAATAATAAATACTGCGAGTGTGCTGAGATGATTTTTAAAATACTCCTTTCACTCAATCATGACCCTTCTTTTCCTTCCCTGCCTTCAACAAATTCCAGCAGCTAGACAGTATGCTTACAGCCCTAAGGGAAAATATACCAAAGCAAAATTCGAAGAACAAAGAGGCAAAGCCATGGCTTATGAGTTTCAAAATAGGCAGCTGAAACCTAGGCCAGAGATAATAGTTTTGAAAGGGTTTCTGAACCCTAGAAGCCAGGCTTTTGAATATCAAAAAGCCACAGCATAGCCTGAACAGCAGATTGGAAAAAATAGCCTCCTATGTACTTTTCAAACAACATATGGATTCCACAGCTGGGTGGAGGTGCAGAGAGTAGAAAGAAGGTAAGAGGTGGGGGTGTTACAGGAGAAGTCACTGTGAATTGTCACCATTGGTCCTCCATGCCTGCTTCACAGGCTGATGTTAGAATTCTGGACTCAGGAATTCTCAGGTTTCGCAACCTTGACATTTGGAGAATTCTTTATTTTGAGAGGGGAATCTTGTGCAATACAGGTTGGGCAGCAGAATTCCTGACCTCCACCCACTAAATGCCAATAGTATCCCCTAACTGCGACAACTGCAGGTAACACCAGGCATTGTCAAAACTTGCATCAGGCTGGGAAGATAGCTCAGCGTCATAAGCACCTGCCTGGCAACTGCAAGGCTGTGTGAATTTGACACCTGGTATTAAAAACAAAAAATGAAACAACAACAACAAAAAACCTTGTACTGTTGGTGCAGATGGGGAGCAAAATCACCCCTAGTTGAAAACCAATGAGACAAAGATAGCTATGGATATATCACACACAAGTATGTCTAACAAAAAAAGATTTTATGCCTTACAACTTCAAAAATACACCTAAAATGAAATATTGACTTTCCACTAATTTGGAAATAAATTCTGATATTTTGTCTGCCATAGTTTTTCCTATGTATATGTTTTGTATTTCCACACACCAAAAATTGTGGTCATATGGTTGAATGCTGTTGTGTAACCTACAAAATTAGCAGCATGACATGAATTTTATATAGATGCAATATCCCTTAATATAGTGGCGACACAATGTAGTAGCCAAATCTCTACTATTGAGAACTTAGGTTCCTCTCAATATTTTATCATCAATGATAATGCTTTGATGAAAAATTTCATATATTCCTTTTTAAGGATAAATTCATAAGGAATATTGTTATAGAAAAATCAAACTGCTTGCTTGACAAATTTATTTTGTTACTGGGGGTTAAATCTAGCACTTTAATATTTAGCTAGATCCTTACCTCTTTTCTAAACTTTTTTATTTTATGAAAGTATCTCCCAAGTCACTAAGTGATCCTGCCTCAATCTCAGAGTACTAGGATCACAGGGTTGCACCACCATGCCCAACTCTAACTGATATTTTGAGGTCCAGATATATAATATTTGGTTATGTCATAGCTTAAATGCTAGCAAGCCAAAGGTAATATACACCTCTGCTTCTCCAATACTACCAGTTTCCCATAGTACTTTCCAACATGCTAAGCCTACGGGGCAGCTACAAATTGTCTTCTTTTACAAAACTGCCATTCACAGAGGTTGTGTGAATTGCCAACGACAACGAAAAAGCTAGAAGCTATCTCACGTGAGTCTTCTTCCACTAGTAATTAGTTGGGAACATACATTCACTGCCAAAATTGACACTAACCAGAGAAGATTTACACACACTGCTCACAATGCTTTACAAATTTATAAAGAGTGGAATGTTTGGATGCTTGCTGATTACAAATCTTAAGTACAACTTTGAGAGAAACCCAGAAGTCCCAAAATATAGTTAAAGTTAGAATTTTGGCTTCATCAATCTGCCACCGCTCATGCAAAACTCTACCACTAACCTAGTCTCTAAGTGCTGATGTGAGGGTTAATACTGAAAGATGCTAACAGCATCCGCTGGGCTCTTGCCCCTGAAACTAAATTCCGTGGACACAGCCTGTTCTTACTTCTAGTCACATTGAAACACAGATTTATTACCAATTAATTTCTTATCAGGAAAAAACAATCCCATCATAAGTATTTTACATAATGACGTCTAAGTATTTGGTATTGCTTCAAGTCTGAAGTTAGAGTACAAAGTGCATCCAATGTCCATTACTCCTTAATGTTGGTATTCTTTTTCATGTTTTGATTCACAAAAAAATAAAAATGCTGCCCACTGCTCAGATTTTTGGGGGTTTAATGAGATTAAATAAATTCTGGGGCAAGGGGAAAGAATACTGCTGCATAATGTTTTAAGTGGTTTGTAGACATATTTCTTCTACCATGGGCACAATTTTCAACCAAGGCCCGCTTCTGCACTGCTATTGTAAGCTCATGAATGCCTTAATAACATGCAGAGGAAAATGCAATAAGTTCATTAGAAAAAGAAATATGCTAGGCCTCTGAAATACAGTTAGAAAACAACACAGCTGTACTTACAGACAGAATTCATGATGAAGACTATCCTTCTAACCCACTGGTCCATTTTACTATCCATTAATAATTAGTGAGCCTCTTGGTAGGCTGTGTTGAGATCATTGACACTGGCTGCCTTGAAATTAGACTTTTTTTTTTTATTTTTTTATTTTATTTATTTATTTTTTTCTTGTTTCAGAACCTTTGTTTGTTTATTCACTCATTTTTATGGCCGGCTCAGCCTGCCACGAGAGTAGGGCTGGCGCAGCATGTGCTGCCGGGGATCGAAACGAGGTCCCTGAAGCCGCCCAAGCTTTCCCAAGCAGGCACTTTAGACCACTGAGCCATCCCGCTGGGCCCCGAAATTAGACTTTAAAGCTGCACATAAACCTTGTACCAACTTCTTTCAGTTCTAATAATACCTGCAAAATAAACTCAACCTAAAGCATCATAACTTTTCTGCCTTCTAATACCAGATGGAACCCAATCCTTCTTCCAGTTAACTAAAATTCTTACAAGGATGGATTTTTTTAAATGAATAATTCAATGGATTATCCTAGAAATCTTATTTTTACTTTCTTGATTCTGTATCTACCACTCGTGTACATGTATGTCTCCCTGAATAAGACTGCTACTCTCAAACAGACTTGCTTCCTATTAGGCAGCTGACCATCTAAGAGCATAGCACACAAAACTGAAGTATGCAGTTTTTTTAAATCTGGAAAATTCTAAGCTGGTTGATACTTGATCTTTGGATTCCTGAGCTATGAAATACCCTAAGGATGACACTGCTTAGACCAAGAAGATGAATAGCAACAGAAGCTGGCAGGACACACACATCACTAAGAACCCTCAGCAAATGTGAACAACAAATAGGAGACAATGAGCAGAGCAACAATAAAAAAGAGCAAGGAACTGATGCATCCTGCAATGAGAATGAACCTTGAAACCATTTTGCTAACTAAGCCAATCTCAGAAAACTATGTACTTTACTGTCTGAGTCCATTAGTATGAAATATCCAAAAAAGATAAATCTACAGAGAGAGAAAAAGCCTAACAGGAATTGAGAGAAAGAAATGGAGAATGACTGAGTAATTGGGATTGGAAAAATGGAAACCAAACCTGGGTCATTCTACCACCAAGATAGATAGATAGATAGATACATAGATAGATAGATCCCCTTTTACTTAATTTTTAATTCTGAGACAGGGTCTTCCTGAGTTGCACAAGTGAGATTCAAAAGGACAATGTCTTAAGAGTAAGCGGTGATGATGCTGCCCAGGCCTTCTAATAAATGAAAACCACCAAACTCTGTACTGTAAAGGGATGAACTCAATGACATATAAATTACACTTTTATTTTTAGTGGAAGCAGAAATTGGGAGAGTGAGGAGAAAAGAACCACACAACTCATTAGGGCAGAAACAGTTTAAATCAACCACTAAGATTTCCAGACAATTTTAATTTGATTAATTGGAGTTTTTTTTGAAGACAGAAGCTAAAATCTGTGCAGAGCTCCATCATCTAGATTGAACAGACCCCGAGCAGGTGACCCAGTGCCCTCTCTACCTAAACCACAGAGATTCACAGGGCTTTTTCAGGTCACAAGCTTCTACCTAGAAAACAAAACACCTTTTCAAGGAAAAGAAGTATTCATGTTAAGAATGAGTCTTTTGGGGACCAGAGAGATAGCTCAGGGGCACAAGTGTTGGCCTGGCAAGTGCAAGGTCCTGAGTTCAATCCCTGGTTCTGAAAAAAAAAAAAAGAAAAAAAAGAAAAAAATATATATGGGCCCGGCGGAATGGCTCAGTGGTCTAAAGCGCCTGCTTGGGGAAGCTTGGGCGG
>PVJA010015436.1:0-24547 GCA_004027025.1 Myocastor coypus | reverse complement strand
AAACAAAACAAAGGTTCTAAAAAAAAAAAAAAAAAAAAAGAATGAGTCTTTTGTAGCTGGGGATTTAGCTCAGTAACATAACACCTCCATGGCAAGTGCAAGGTCCTGAGTTCAATTCCAAGTACCACCAAAAAAAAGTATTTTCAAGGATAGAATTATAAGTATTTTTCTGGCCCTGATCTGATAAATCAGTACACTAAAGTGCCTGCTTAGGCAGAGCTCAGCGGCTGGGGTTCAATACCCGATGTGCCTTGCTGGCCCCGCCCCAGGGGAACACTGAGACAGCAGTTGAGATTGGGCGTGCTGGCCTGTGCCTGTGAACCCAGTGCTTGGAAGGCTGAAAACAGGAGGGTCACTATGAGTGCGATCTGTGTAGTGAGACCCTGTGGATCCTGTAGACCCTGCACTAAATACGAGGGGGGAAAGAGCATATTTTCTTTCTTTCTTTCTTTCTTTCTTTCTTTCTTTCTTTCTTTCTTTCTTTCTTTCTCTGTCTTCCTTTCTTTCCTTCTTTCCTTCTTTCTGTCTCTCTTTTTTTTAAGTAAAATAGAACAGAATGACTTATGTTACAAAGAAGAGCAAATCAATTTTTAAGTAGAAAATAGCATTAGAGTAAAATATACTAGGTGGTCAGCAAAAGAAAACCGTGGAGTCACAAAGAAGGCAACAGGAAGTGAGCCCAAGGGAAGATAGAAGGCGAGAGAAAGTGTGGCAAGCGGGACTCACATTGGTCCCAGCAGATGGCATTAGAGGGCTTAGAAAGGCCTCATCTGGCTGTCCCTCCTTCACACCCTGCCAGGACCCCAGCTCACCCAGGGAGCACCTGGGCCGGTGCTCTCTGGACCCAGGAAAGCACAGTCTGGCCAACTCCCTGCGCTGCAGTCTCCGCCCATCCATAGGAACTGCCCTCCCTGTGCTGTACGCAGTAAGGGCAGGGAAACTTAAATAGGAGTCGTAGGAAGGAATCAGCTTCTGCACTAGGGCCAGCGGTTACCAGCTCAGACTCTTCCACTGTTGCCAAAGCATATAATATGATGAAGCAATTGCTCTATCACCGCAGACATAAATGCCAAGAGCCCCACCGTGAAAGCCCATGTGGGGCGCCGGGTGGAGAAAAGCTTCTGTCTCTTGGGTTATTCTGAAGGAGAGAAGAAAAGTTACCTTTCTGAAGCAGAGGAACGCAGAAAACTCATTTGGTCTCCTGAGCAAGGCTCTTCATAAGCCACAATTCTGATCCCATCCTCTTTGGCTGCCACGCGGTTAGCCCTGCCTCCTCTGATGGAGCAAGAGAAAATGGCAAACACCGAAGCAGCTCAAGCCATGACCCATGAACCTCTGCGCTCTGCATAAGATATTGTTGGGGGCGGGGTGGGGTGGGGAGGTGAGTTGCTGAGATGCCAGCGCCTGGGCTGTGGACCACACTCCTGGGTTCATAGCTCCCTTAATCGATTCATCAACAACTTGACTTTATCACAGTGATGCAGACTCTCCGGGGCATCTTACTCTCCTCCAGCAAGTGGCAGTTTTAGCATTGCTCCCCCGTGGGTGGTTTTCAGGGCTATTTAAAATACTATAGGCCATGATCCAGCGCCATAGGTATTGAACAAATCTGAAGTCATTCATCTTCACTAGTTCTCCTAGAGACCTTTTCAGCAGCATCCCCCGTGTAACGATGTTACTTAGGTGTTCCATAATATTTTTTATTTATTTAGCTAATGATTGTATATTTATGTCAATAAAATATATGCATACACATAGATACGTATGGAAACCTGTGCTATCTGTGTATCACTTACTTTGTCAGAACTCTCATGGTGGCGAATAATGAAAATTCTCTTTGACTGGCTTAGAAAACTCTCCAAAGAAATGAGGAGACATTTATTGATTCATATATATGAAAAATACAGTGACAGTTTACTAAGAAGCACAGTTATATCTGGATACCTTAACCATACTACTAAATTTGTTTCTCTCCAAGAAGTTTTAAACTTTGCTTTCCTTTCTGTGGTCAAATAAACTGGTCTTTAAAAAAAAAAAAAAAAAAAAAACTGCTCAGGGCAGAAGAAGCACAGTGTGCCAGCCCGCTGCCCTTGTTCATCTGATCTTCCTGACTTGCTAGGAAGCTCATACTCCCATTATCTTATTTTCAGAGATAAACAAGGCAGGCACAGGGCAGATAGGTGAGAGTTTGATACTGAAGCTGGCTAAGCGATCAGGCTACCGACACCTTTTTTTCTGTCACTTCCACCAAACTGTTCCCACACTGGGCTAGAAAGAAAAGTTGAAGCCCAGTTGTGAAGGGCTAGAAAACCTAGCCCTAAATACAAGTAAAGCACAGAAACGGGAAAGCTTGGGGACCTTGTCCTCTGGTCCCAGCACCAGCCCCTCCAGTCTAGCCTGTCATTGCTGTTAAGCTTTCTGCTTACATTCTCAAGCAGAAAACACACGTTCTTCCTTCTATAATTCATGCAGTACAGAACTTTTATCCACTTAAGCGTTCCAGAGATGGGGAGTAAGTGGATATGAAGCTCAGTATACTCTCTGGCTATGCCTGGTTGCCAGCCAGGACCCCAGTTAGGATCTCCTTCCCCCTTACCTCTGCTGCCCGCCCGCCCCATTCCCTAAGAGGCTGAGCTGCCTGGGCTTCTGGCTGGCTGTGGCCCGCAGGCGCCTCCTTTAGTTTTGCCACCTCCACAGATGGTGATGGCTTCCCTCACCCTCCATGGTTGGCTTTTCTCACTCCACCCTTTTGCAAGGGGCTCTGCTTCCTTGGCAACCTCTGGGCTCCCCAGGCTCAGATGCACATCGCTGCTTTTGCAGGTCCTTGACACTTGTACATTTCTGAGCTCCTTCTATTAATCATATTTTATGACTATTTTTAATGATATTTTATGACTATGCTGATGTAAGGGCAAATATCAACATGGTTAATTATATTAGCTTTTTCTTCTGATTTAAAAAAAAAATTATAATCCTGTTAATAGGCTCCTGGTCAGATCTCAGGCCCCAGGCCCTGTGTGCTTCCTGGGGAGGATGAAGAAGTCTCCTACTTTCTTCACTTCCTCCTTTCTGTGGACCTAACAGACAGGAAATGAACAGAAGCTCCCAGGAGCTCCTATCAAGGCTATGATCAAGTTCAAGTTGTAATCCTTGGACCACATCCCCAAGTAAGCCCTTTCATCACAGTGAGCCCAGCATTCTTGGCCTGAAGCTGCTGCTATGTCTAATACTGGAAATTGCACCAGAAGCTGACGCTGCTGCTACACTTCATCATACATATGACAAAGAAAGGTAGTATCAGAAAAAGTGTGCGTGTCTACTGTTTCACTGATGCCCGGCTCTCTGACTACTCACTGCATTCCAGTGACCAAAAGGCAAGAGGATCATGAAGCTCATTAAGAGCCTGCCTTCCCTCGATGATGTAAACATACCCTCTGTGCCTGGCGAATTCTCTACACAGTCTTCTCACAGAAATATCGCATTTTGCTTCCAGCATTGAACAGCAGAATTGGAAAGCTTTTGTTTTATTTTCAAATGAGAACTGAGAATTTTTGGATGATAAATACTCTTATAATTGGCAATTTGGTAAGTATCGATGGTACTGAAGGTTATATTTAGGATTCTATTTGCTCAACTCAGGCTCTCAATTTGTGGCTATCTCACAGAGCAGGCAGAGAGAAATGGAAAACATGCAATTATCCTAGGGAGAAGAGAATGCTGGACAGCAGAAGTATTTTTAAATCTAAAACAAGCAACTATTGATTTCCTGATGCAAGTAAACACCTTATATGCTACACAAATGTGGCAGGGGCCTTTTGTAATCTTTGCTTCTAGATTCCAGTTAGTTATGAAGTTCTGTCTAGCCTCTAGATCCTGCTCTATGCTTCCCAGTTGGTTCTCCAGAATAGAGGAGCAAGGAAGTGCCCCAAAAGAGGATGAAAATTTGTGCCTCAGTCCCTGAGGTATAAAGCTGCCTAAGTTGTCTAAGTTCATTCCAAGTTATGTCTTGGTATAGTTCATTTTTCTTTTCAATCATCGGCTGACGTCATAAATGTTGGGTCCTGAGTCTGGCTAACATTGCCCTCCCGGCTGGGTGGATATTGGACACCTAGGGTGCAAAAAAATGCTAATTCCATGTAAAGACAAATAGAGCATGGTCTCCCTCCTAGATGGAGGCTTATGCAGAGATTTCGTAAGAGTAGAAAGTAGAATAGTGGCCAGGAGAGGCTAGAAAGCAGGGAAGGGTGAAGGCAGGTTGTAAGCACCTGGAACACAGCAATAGAAATTCGGGGCAGTAATGGGGAACCCAGGGCCTTTGAGCTAAGCTGAAGCTCAGCCCTTTTGATTTTAAAACAAGGTCTCATTGGGCTCAAGCTTGTGATCCTCCTGCTACTCCATACCCAGAGTACTGACATGGCAGGCATGTGCCACTACTCCGAGCTATTATATATTTTATAAACAACTAGAAGAGAGGAGTTTAAAGATTCTGAACACAAATGATAAATGTCAGAGGAAATGGAAAGGATAATTGCCCTGATTTAATAATCATTCAATGTATACATATATTGAATTATAATACTGTGCCCCACAGATATGTATAATCATTATGAGTCACCTTTAAAATATTTTCAGTGAAGATTCAGTGAAGCTGCACTTCTGACATGTGGGTAAGGACAGCGTTTTAAAGTATATTCTCCTTAACTATTTATAACACAGTTATAAATTCATGTTTATTTTATATGTTTTTCTTCATCCTTATATGATGGCAGAGCATGCACCCTGACAAGTTCATAAAGCATATTGGGGCTGATACTTGCTAGTCTTAGTAGAAATTAATCAAAATCCATCTGTTCCCTTCTCAGCCTGGACAATTTCATTACAACTAAACCAGGGATTATAGGAGTCTTACATCTTCTTTTTTTCCTTCCACAGTTCGGTTGGTTTAGAAACAATGATTAAAGCTGCTTACTTTAAGGAAGATTGTTTCCAATCGTTCCCCCTTGCATGGTTGAGAAAGATGAAAGTGTCTTGATCCTGAAATATTTATATCTAAGACTGAAAATCTGTACCAGAAGCACGATGAATGAAAAAGATTTTTTTTATTTTGAAGTCGTTTTTCTCAGCTTTACATATTCGCTTTCCTCACCAGTGTGAGGAAATAAATACTAGATACACTCACACACTGTCCACCCCCAATAGATTTCCTACCTTTATTTAATTGTAAATCCAGTGTGGCGTAATAAAGAGATTGGCAGAGAGAGAGATTACCTTTCTGACACAGACTATTTATAGGGATAAATATCAGTTATCCTTATGTGGCCTGCGAATGATTGCTTACAGAGAAATGCAGAACACACATTAGGGGCAATGAACTTAGGCCTCCCACAAGGGGAATTCCTTGATCTGGGCTTCAAGAAATCCAAAGAATTAGAAGTGATTACTAGAGAGTATTTCTGGGTTTACCCAGCCTCAGACAGGTGCTATAATTAATGATTCCCACTTTTTCAAAAAGCAATCAGATTTTCATACTTTCTTCGTTTGAATTCCCTTCGGGTTGAGGTAAAGTACCCAGAAGTTAACAACAGTGCTGAGCTTTGGCAGGTGCGTATACTAGGGAACCAGCACCCCTGCCAGTCAAGATCTAGAACATGTCATTTTTTTTTTCTGTTTTCAACAATAAGAATGACGATAGCCCTGGTCTGCTAGGAACAAATTCCTCTCTAAATTCCAGAAAGAATGAATAATACCAGTGGCCTAAGTGTTGGTGCCCACTGGAGCCAGTCCATGTGGAGGGTCTTTTAGCAACGTAAGAAAAAGAGGCACTGCTCTTGACCGAAGGGTGGGGACAGGATGCACGACCGTCCAAACATCATATTAGAAACAATGATTCCCCAGGACCAGATTCTGAGTCCTGGCAGCCAGGGCAGTCCTTCATCTTCTGAAATGAATAAATTGAATGAAGCAAGGCCAGGCTGCTTTTTTTTTTTTTGGTTCCTAACTGTTCTACATAAACATTAAAACATCAATTACATCAGACCTAGAAATCATCCTCTGACCTTGATATTTCCTCCTTCCTCACTGTCTTCTTCATCTCTGGAGGCCCCTTCCACCCACAGGCTCCTCGCAGCCTGGCTTTCTGCACCTCAGAGGTGCTTCCTCGTATAGGGAGAATCTCCCTCATCCCCCAGATAAAAGCAAACTTACAAATACTCATCCTTAGAAATGCTGGGGAGAATATATGTCCAACCCAAAGAGGGCAAAATGCTCTTGACTCAGCAAACGCTGCTCAGGGTCTCTGAAGACAAAAATAAATGATGAATCTACTGTAAAGTATAATAAAAGCAGCTGATTTCCAGGGAGCTCCTTTTGCTGGTTTGCTTTCAAAAACTGGAGTTGTGTATCTGGCCGGTGATGTCACCACACTGTAACACCTCAGCAGGGCTACGGATCTGTGAAACCAGGGCATTGGGGTCCAGATCCAGGCTCTGCCTCATGTCTCACAGCTGACTCAGAACAAGCCATGGTATCTGCCTCTCTGCACTCCCATTCCCACCTCTGAAAATGAGAACAATAGGACTTATTTTCTGTAGAGCCAGACAGGAAAGACTTGAAGATGAGGGGAAAGACTGTAAGACTGGGGGGGGGGGGGGCTGCCCCAAATGATCAGTGCTATAACCCTATGATCAGGTCAGAATAGCCACAGGCAGCATGGTGATGGGTCTGGCTCAATTACAGACTGACATTTGAGTCTTATGTCATTTGCACAGGTCAAGAAATATTCTTCTTTTGGGCCAGCTAAATAGCTCAGCAGATTAAAGTGTCTGCTTAAGCAGATACAGAGACCAGTGTTCAATCCCTGGCTTGCCCTGCTGCCCTGCCCCGGGGATGCACTGAGATGGAGAATGAGACTAGGCATGGTGGTGCATGTCTGTAATCCTAGCACTTGGGCGGCTGAAAACCTGAGGATCACTAGGAGTCTGATCTGTGTAGTGAGAGCCTATAGACCCTGTAACTAAATACACTTTTTAAAAAAGAAATATCCTTCTTTTGATCTATTTTCAACCATCTAAAAGTATCAACAACAATCTCAGTTGGTTTTTGGTCTTTTTGTTTTGTTTTTGGCTTCACAAAAACAATCAGTAGCCAGATTTAGCATTCAGACCATAGCGTGCCAACTCCTGGCTTCTTCAGTTTGTGGGCTTGAGTATCAACACAGGTGAAGCTGGGAGAGCTACACTCTCCAAATTATAAGCTGTGTGTCTGAGTTATTACTTATTGTTATCTAGTGAAACATGATGAATTCAACTCTCCTGAGAGGGCTGCTATCAGGACCGCTTCCCAGCAAGCCAAACTTAAGGGCATCTAGTTTTGAGAAAAAAAAAGAGAGGGAAGCCCTAAGAGAGGAGATGAGCTTAGTGTCTTCCTCTAACATCTAAGAAAGATATAGTGAGCGCTCTCACCAGATATGGATCCAGCATTGAGAGTGTGCCACTCTATAGATCTCATCATAGGGGGAATGATTTTTTTAAAGCCATTGCTGTCCATTTTTGCACATTAAATCCCACAAAGAGATTTATTTACAACATTAAATCATTTCTTTGTGCTGCTTGGCTACATTTTTCACTATTAAAATATTCATCACACACTATAAGAACCTAATGCCAAGTGTTTTATGACCTTTTAAAGAATGACTTCTTTAAAAATCACCTTTAGATGTGCATGTCAGTTTCCAAGCAAGCCTAAGAAAGAAAAGATCATTGTCAAATATCAAAGGAACAAACAAGAGACCTCTGCTGTGGCAAATAGCCCCAGAGATGCTCTGATTAAAGAGAAATGGATGCAGCATGTAAAGCAGAAGCCTCAGGAGGTATGGTTGAGAAGGAAGAGGAAAATTTTGTCTGTGTCTGGGTATGAGGAGCACACTGTATTTTCTACAGCAAGTGGGCACTTTGGGCTCCTAGGTGATCTTTAGCAATTTCTGGAGACAATGTTTGGTTGTTACAACAGGATGAGGGGTGAGGGAAGCTATTGCTATCCAGTGAATAGAGTACAGAGTTGCTGTTAGACATCCTGTATTGTACAGCATAGCTTTCCACAACGAAGAAGAGGCTGGTCCTAAGCGGGCACCAGTGAGCAGGGCTGAGCGCCCCTCGCCCGCGGAAGCAGCCTAGCTGACCACATCCCGACTGACTTCATTTCGCCGAGAACTGGCTGTTGTGTGAATGTGCTGAGCCAGTGAAAACAAACCTTAGAAGTGCCTCTCCCTTCCTTTCTTTCTTTATTCTTTTCTTTTTTCAGAACTGGGGATTCCCAGGCCCTTGTGCCCATCCAGCAAGCACTTATTCTACTGAGCTATCTCCCCAGTCCCTTTATTTCTACTAAGTATCACAACTTAGCAACTTGATCTCTCTATCTACCCACTTTTTCAAAGTCATTGGAATGGGGAAAAAGTACAAGATTGGTATTCATTTAAATTTGTACAAATTAATCTAATTACCCTGAGGAAAACGGGTACCAGACTACCAGACTGCTGAACAACTGATTCATATTTTGTAATTTAATTTACTAACCAGGGAATGTGAAAGATGTTTATAAGCTAGTGAGCTGTGGCCAACCATCCGAGGGAGTCTGTACCTGCTACGAATCCGTGTGGGCATCCTCCACATGTTCTCCACCAAAATCGATCTTCTCAGTTTTTTCAGTAAGGGCTTTAGATAAACATAAGGTGAAAGGAAAGAGAGAAGTGGACTTCTATCCTTTTGCAAAGAACTAAAATGTTAAATAATCAAAGAGAACTGATTAAAAAAAGCTTAATCAGCATGTAGAGTCAGAGTAACTGAGGTTCATCTTAACACAACTTAAACTGATAAGTACACTCATCAACATTGTATATTTAACACTGTTTCAATATTGATGTCAGTTTAAAACTTTAATTTTACAATAAAATTCTATTTAAATTAAACTGTATTTGGAGAGTGTTTTACAATTCTATTTAAATTCAACTATATTTCTAGAGTGCTTTATAATTTATGAAGTACACTCACATATATTATCTCACTTGAGCCCTAAAATAATTCTGAGGAGCAAGAATGGCAGGTATTATTATTTTCAATTTACAGACATTTCTGGCTTAACAGAAAACTCAGACGATAATAAAATGCTTTACAAAGATGGATTTGAGGTCATGTGGCCCCGACCCCTGCTTGGGCTCTCCACTGCTGCATAAACAACCCAACACTTGAGGCCTTAAAACAGCAAACATTTCACTGAGTCTCACAGAGTGGTGGGACAGGAACAAAATGGCACTTGACTGAGTGTTGCCCCTGCTCTCCGTAGAGTCTGTTGACCCGGCTCACCGGGCCACTCTGGGTGGTCACAGCTGGTGGCTTGTTAGGAAGGTCCCATCTAACACCCTGGGTGGGATGGCTGGAAAACCAGACTCCACTGCCTCTCCAGCTCTCTGCGCCATCTCAGGCTTAGCCACTGGTCTTTCCAGCACAGTCCTCAGATTTATTCATGGCAACTGACGCAAATACTCCAGCATGCACGAGCAGGGAGCCAGAGGTCCCCTGCACCTGACCCTGCACACTGGCACAGGGTTAGTTCTGCCATATTGGATTAGTAACAGCCCCCATGGAAACCCCCAGACTTAGGAGGGAGGAAACACAACCCAATTCTGGGTGAGGAGAACAGCAAGGAATCTGTTGCCATTTTAATCTGTCATGTGATCTTGAGAACCTCTTCATCTTTCATAGTGCATGACAACCCACTGATTCTACCTCCTTTGACAGTGTAGCATTTGTCCCCAGTGAAACTGCAGTCCTCTCTTACCTGTGAGGGCACAGCCCAGAACTCCTTAAAGATTCCTGAAACAGTACATAGCCCTGAACCCTTTATATGCTATGTTCTTTCGTATATACACACACTTATGATTCACGTTATCAGAAAAGCACAGTAAGACATTAACAATGACTAATAAAAATATAACATACTGTAATACAAGTTATTTAAAACTTAGAATA
Organism: Myocastor coypus; assembly: GCA_004027025.1. NCBI lineage: Eukaryota > Metazoa > Chordata > Mammalia > Rodentia > Myocastoridae > Myocastor > Myocastor coypus. The sequence continues at coordinate 14,525 of PVJA010015436.1, read as the reverse complement.
ATTAATTTTCAGAATTTCCCCTTTAATATTTTCAACTGAACATAAGTAACTGAAGCCCTGGAGAGAGAAACTGTAGCCACACCAGGGAAAATGATTCACCCAGAAGGACATCAGCAGAATGAACCATCCGTGAGCTTGCCTGTGTCCACTGCTGTTTTCTGCTCTTTGCTCCTATTCATTTCTGAGGCTTTGAGGACCATTGCCATGCTAATGAGATCTATTCTCTGAGCTCCAAGAACAAGAGTCAGGCATTCAAATGCAACACATTCAGAATGGAACTCCCCTTCTTTCCAGCCAAAGCTCCTCTCTCCCTGCCTTTGCTGTTTCAGCAAGGACCTGATCATCTTCGCCTTCCAAGCCTCCATCCTGATGATCTCCCACCTCTTCTTCAGTCTCGCCTTCTGCATCAAATTTACAATCAGAGCCCATGGATTCTTCCCACTAATGTCTGCCTACTTCATGCCACTCCCATTGCCCATTCTCTGCCTCTTGGCCTCTACACTCTTCTTACTATTCCCCACACCTCCTGTCTTGCATCCCTACAATCTACAGTGACCTTTCTAAAATCCAAGTAGGATTATGTCACTTCTCAGTTTAGTTGGAAAGCATGTTGTTGAGGATAAAGTCTAAACTCTTCAACGTGATTGATAAATTGTGTTCTTGTGTGATTTGATTTGAAGATACGAAAAGCCCTCCTGTCCCAACACATTGCTGTGGCAAGCACCAATGATAAAATGCCCATTCTATCCATTTCTTTCAGTTAAGTAGCTGGAGCCCTTGCTAACAATAAAAGCTAAGTAAGGGGAATAGCCCCAATTAACATCTTATCAGCAGTTGACTCCTTTGCACAAGTAATTCATCAAAGGATTGCTATGGGGGTCCGGCGGGATGGCTCAGTGGTCTGAAACCCCTGCTTGGGAAAGCTTGGGTGGCTTCAGGGACCGCAGTTCGATCCCCAGCACCACATGCTGCACCAGCCCTGCCCTTGGGGCAGGCTGAGCCGGCCATAAAAATGTGTGAATAAACAAACAAAGGTTCTGAAACAAGAAAAATAAATAAATAAAAAAAAAAAAAAGGATTGCTATGACTATTCAATCCTTTGGGAAGAGGTCACAAGGAAATAGCTCAGTAGAATAAGCACTTGCCTGGCAAGCACAGGGTCCTGAGGTCATTCCCCAGTACCACAAAAAGAAAAAGAAAAAAACAAGGGTTGTCTAAATGTCTGGATTCACTTCTAATGCATGACCATCAAAATAATTTGTTGAGGGACATGAAATATACACCCATTTAAAAAGAATGTACTGTGACACTATTGGATGCCTGTTTTTGGATGGCACTAGTGGCTGTGCAGTTAATATTGATTGTCAACTTGACAATCAAGAGATACTTGAAGAGGAGCTTGGGGTATGCGAACAGAATGGCACAAAATAGCCACAGAGTCATAATTTCAAACTCATCTAACCATCTTCATTTGACAAAATTAGGGCAGCAAGTTAACCAATCAAATCTCCACCTAAAAGAGAAGTTCCCAAGGACAATTTAAATGCATCTCTCATGTAGTGGTTGATACATTGTGTCAACTTGGCTGGATGACTCAGCAGACTGGTTCCCTGTTGGTGGGAGCCCCGCTCTGGGGTACAATTGGTTCCTCCCTGGAGCATGACCAGGGCCTGCCTAGGATATGATTGGCTCCTCCCTAGAGGGGGATCAAGGGCCCATAGTGGGGTATGATTGGTTTCACCCTAGGGCACAATGGGCCTACATCAGAATGACTGAGCACAAAGAGACTTTTTAAAGGGCTGAGGAAGGAGTCAAGACTTCACCTCATCAGAGAAGCTTCTGTCTTGGCATTCGGCCTGGACTTCATCATCTGATTTGCAGCGTAGACTCTTCAGACTCCACCTTGGATCTTTCACTATTCATCCCAGACTCTTCAGCATCCATTACAGACACTTCAGTCTTCCATCGCAAACTCAATAGCCAATGGATAGAGACTTATATGGAGTGCTGCAGTGAAGTCCAGACCTCGGGATTTAATTCTTCAGTCTGGAGCATGCAGACACCCTCTGCATGCTTCCTCATCTGACTGTGGCTGACTATTATAAGCCAATCTTATAATTCCTTATAGATTGTATATTTTGTGTTAAATATCCATTCCTTATATTATATCTATTCTGTTCCTCTAAGTAAAACCCTGACTAATGCACTTCACATAAACATTAATGGTATCAACAATATCAATCTCACTGGAAATCAAGCAAACCTTGAAAATTGTCCCTACACACATCACCTTCTCATTGTAATAATATCTACTACAATGATAAGGTTTGCCCTTTACTAGGCTTTAGTAGTTTTTAAACTCCAGTTTCTCCACTGACGTGTCACTTCACCAAGGTCCTATCCTGATCAAAGTATGTTATGTGGTTAAAAATAACACACACTGCCGGGCGTGGTGGCTCACGCCTGTAATCCCAGCACTCGGGAGGCTGAGGCAGGAGGATCGGTGCGAGTTCGAGACCAGCTTGGGCTACAAAAGTGAGCTCAAGGCTAGCCTGAACTGCATATCGAGACCCTGTCTCAAAAAGACAAAAAAAAAAAAAAAAATGACACACACTAATCAAAAATGTTTAAAACAGAGTCACCGTGAACTGATGCTGAGGGTCATGTGTGAGCGACAGGTACCTGAGTATTCATTGTACTAATCACTCTACCTTGGTGTATATTTGAAACTCACCAAAGTGTTACCTTAGTGTCATCTCTTTCACACCAGCAATCCAGGGCTACAGATCAGTACTTGCTCTTTGGTGTTTGTAGATAATTGTAAGTCATCATTTTTTTTTATTTCAGAACCAGGAATTGAACTCAGGTTCTTGTGCTTGCCAGGCAAGCACTTATTCTACTAAACTGTCTCCCCAGCCCCTGTAGATAATTTAAGGATGTTTCATTGTACATCCAGATTTATGAACACATGATTGGGGAAGATGATTCCAGCTTTAAAATATAGAGGTCTTTCTCTTTTTTTTTTTTTTTTGGGGGGGGGGGCACACAGGTTTATCTCCTAGACCTCTGCAATATGCACTGTGTACTTATCTTAGTTGAAGAAACAATTAGCCAGGTGCTATGCCCAACTGCATGGTGTTATCTTTTAATTAACCTATGTAGCCTCTTTTACTTAGTTTGAACAGTGACAACCACTTGGGCTATCTGCATAATGCGCACTACTGCTTTTACTGGGTTTATTCAGTCAAAAGTAATCATTTCTGCTCCTGACCCAGGCTTCTAGAGCTGATCGCTCTTTCTGTTCAGGTAGGACTCATGTTGCGATGTCCATGCTGCACCTTCTCTTCCTGAGCAGAATACCCAGGAATGCTTGACTATATGAATGCAGACTGAACTCACACATGCTCATCTCAAAATATTTCTGGATAAAATCTAATCTGCAACTGTACTGTAACATTCTTCCATCAAGATACAGCATGTAATGTTGTGGACAGGAGGACAACGGTAAGTTCCTGACTTACAAACAAGTTCCATTCCAGGAAAATGTTCCTAAATTGGATTCATGTATAAGTCCAACAAGGTGAGTCACACACTTCTGATATGAATACACAGTGCATATCGCTTGCACTTCCCAGTATCTCCACATCACTGCTGCTTTGTAGCCCGCTCCAGGGTGTCCTGGGCTCTGATTGAGCCCTCTGCTCCTGTACCATCACACTGGACACCAAGCGCACAGCAGCATGACTGTGACAGTGTCTGGGATTTGTTCACATTGACAAATGTTTGTAATGCAAAATTCATGCATATCCAGGAATATTCACAACTCAAATATGGGACTTAGTGTAGTTGGATTCTTGAACACCTCTCAAAGAGTTAGGTTAAAAAGTGTCACTTTTCTGCATGGAAATTTCTAAGTATGTAATCAAAACTGTAAAAATGTAAATGCCCATATAGTAGTGCCCTATCTAGGACTTTATGCCAAAGGGTATAACTGGATAGATGTATGAAGCTGTATATGCAAATATAACCACGGCAGTGGAGTTTAAAAATAATATTATGCAATTAGAAAGAATCTAACTTTGTCTCAGTGAAATTATCTGCAGATATTAGAAGTGTTGATATAAATATTTTTATGGAAATGACAATATAGATAACTTAATTCCTATTCATAAGCATGTCACCCAGAAATATGTATATTATGAATAGATAATATATATATAGGCATACATGATGGTTAGCCAAGCATTAAAAGAGCTCTATGTATCTCATGTGTGCAGTTGGTGTGTACGTGCTTGAGATTTGCTGAAACAGCCTTGGTCTGGATACTATGATTTCCCTTAAATGATTATTCCCATATGTATTTTCATATATGTATACAATGAAATACCACTACATCCAGTAAGTACAGAAGAAATACTTTTTTAAAAATGAAAGTAATGGATAAAACTACTCTAAGTGTGTCAAGTGTTCAGATAAAATGCAAGTGAAATTACTTAAAACAATGTATACAACCATGGAGGAGCATTGTTTCAAAAAAGAAAAGCTTTTCCATATTAATTATTGAATAGAAATGACGGGAAAAGATAATAGGAAAAGAAGCTGAGAGAAGAGCAAAGAATCACTGTGAAGTTGGGAATAACATCCCACACTGAGTCGGCCAGTAAGGAGTGAAGCATGTGGCCCCCAAAAGGTGAAAGACTGTAGCACAATTTTCTCCATTTTTTAAAATTTTTGCTGTGCCTGAGCTTCATGGTGTTCCTATAACATGCCAGTTGTTATGTGCTGATTACTACAGTGACCTTTCATGCTAGGTCTTTCTAAATAGTGGCTCCTAGGAGTTCAAGGTCTTGCCCAAGGTCATATAGCAGGCAGCATGTAAGCTGAGATGCCTCTCACCGCCATGATCAGGGGTTTTCCATTTAAAAGAAAAAGAGAAGAGACTCATAAAAGCTCAAAGATAGGCCATGGCAATGTTATTTTAGTGACCAAACCAGATCTTGGGAACCAAACCAGATCTAGGTAGAATTCTCTGAAGAAGAATGGGATCAAGCTGAGTTGTACAAGCAGCAACAGTGAGGATACTTTTAGGGATGAGAAGTAAGCTTTTGTAATTGTAAATTATTCAGCCTAGATGTTTACAATATGCAATTTAGCTTCAGGCCAATATTAACTTCCATTCCTATTACTATCAAATTAGTTGCATTTTCTTGCTTTTTCTAAATACACTTCAAATCAGGAAACCTATAATTCAGCAGTTAGTCATTAAAGTAGCAGTGGATTTGCAAATATGTTATCTGAAGCCCATCTTCAAAATAAAATAAAAATTCAGAGCTCCTTTTCTGTATAATAAACAGATCATTAATAATAAGTAACTAGGAAATCATTTCTAAAAAGAAAGAGATGTCTAAATTAAAAAATTCTTCAGATAACAAAAAAATCAAAGAGACAATGATTGTAAGAACTTTGGTGAATTTGCAGTTTATTAATGCATCTACAGAATCATAGGAAATAGTTGCAAATTCTATATGAAGATAAATTGGAATCAAAGGGAAGTCAGCATTTTCTGATAAATTTCAAATACTGAAGTATTAAGAAGTCATATTTCCTCTGCACTACAGAGGAATGTGTGTACATGCATTTATTCTTCATTTTCATTGTTCTCCATGGTTCCATGCCTTTATTCGCAGCTAATATCAAATACATTTTCACAGCTAATCAATAAAACACAGTTTGCATCAACTGACCAGAGGGTTGTCAATTTTTAAAAATCTCAGCCTCTCTTGCGGATTGCTGACTTCAAAGACATGCATTAAGATTATTAAGCAAGTAATGATTGATTTATTACATAACATTAAGAAATGTTTTCTTTGAAGCACAAATTAAAAGGTCATGCATGCCCAGATTTTCCTTCAGGTTGATGGCTTAAAATGCAGAATAGATAATGTTGCTGGCTGTGAAGGACACATGAAGGGGATTTGAAGTAAGTCCTTTCTGGGCAATAATTTAATGAAATGCTTAATATTCTACAGTGGATTAATGAGGCTCTTCTCTATTTTCAAACAATGGGTGAACAATTAAGACCCAATCCTGAGAACAAATTGGTGTTCCTGTTGTTTTGATGGTATTTAAAATGACGATTGCTGTAGCAAAGGGGTTAGAAAATAACCATTTACATCAAGCAATTCAGTAGAGATATTCAGAGTGGGGGGAGGGGGGGAATGTGGCAGCTGCTATTCCTAGAAATAAGGCTGACATTTTAGGATGAAAGCAATTTGACTAGCTGAAGCTTCGACATGCATCGTGCCATGCTAAGTCATCCAACATGCGCATCCAGGTGAGAACTGCCCCCAGGAATCCAGCGGGCCATGAAGCTTCTCACCCTGGACTCAGAGCACTCAAGAGAGAAGCATGGGTATAGATCTTTGAAAAGGTTGGACTTGAAAATGAAGGAAATTAATTAGTCCCATGTGGGCAAGAAAAACCACACATCCAGTTTGGAAAGCTCTAGATAGAGATGAACTAGGAAAAATTCATCTTCCACCCAAACTCAATCCAGAACTACCCTAAACACCTATGTGCCCTAAACAATCAAAAACTGTAGTGTTTACCAACTCTGCCTAACAAGGCAAACAGAAAAATAAATTTTGTCTTATTATGAAAAATAAGAATGACAGCTCTGCTGGTGGTCAATACAAATAAACATCTTTATGTCCAAGTGTCATACAAAGTAACGGAACTCTTCTAACAAATTGCAAATTTTATGCTTATCTCAATACTTTCTCCATGGACCATTCTTTCTAATTCTGCCTCTCGAAGCCCTGATCTTTCCTGCCTGATCTTTCCTTTGTAGGTCACAAAGTTATTTTGCTTGCTATCTGTGAAAACTTCTACAACTTAGTCTTTCTCATCCCCAAAAGAAAAGACTATATGGCCAAATTGATGGGATGAAATAATAGGCTTAAAGAATAATTCATTATACTATCAAGATCTTGGCATGCCAATTGCTGAAAAGACTATTTTGAGCTGTCAGTTCTAAAGCACATATTTTTTCATTGACGGACATGCCAAGGGCTTGATGGAATAATGAATTGTTCCCATTGACATCACTGTCGCAAGCAACCCTCAGGCTCTATGAAGCATTTTTTCAGAGCTGATGAATAATGTTGCTGCTCTTTCCGTGGTGTGTAAAGCTATGATAAGGTCAAGCTCAGGGACTTCCTGAAGAAGTAAACAAGGGTTCAGGAGTAGAGAGGAGAATAGAGTAAGGTTTGGAGACTGATCAGACATGACTCGAACATATTCCATGTACATCTTGATTAAAGTGTTTGGATGCATATTTTGACAAGCTGCAAAAAAAAAAAAAAATCAAGTATTCAATTTTCTTGCTTGGGAAAGATGTTCGGTTTTGTGTGTTATTTCTCTCTTTGTGTGTTGTGTCTTTTGTGTGTTATTTCATTTATTTTTTAATTCTGATTTGGAGATATCTGTATCTGCATTCAATTCAGAAACCCCAGACCCGGGTGTGGTGGTGCATGCCTGTAATCCCAGCACTTGGGAAGCTGAGGCAGGAGGATCAGTGCAAGTTCAAGACCAGCCTGAGCTACAAAAGTCAACCTAAAGCCAGCCTGAACTGCATAGCAAGACCCTGTCTCAAAAAGACAAAAAAAAAAAAAAAAAAATCAGAAGTCCCAACTCCCTAGGCTCAGAGAACAAACAAAAGGCAGAGTGTGGTGGCTAAGCATGTCCAACTTTGGAATATGACCCCTCAGATTTTTAGGTGTGTCTCAGTGGGTCACAGAGGCATGGGTTCCAGGTCTGTGTCCAACCCAGTTTCTTCATCTGCAGTGCTCTGCTATGGCCCTAGGCTGTCAGCTCATCACTACCTCAAGCACTCTAGGGTTGCAGGTCCCAGATGTCAGCATGACATCACAGATCAAAGTCTGTCACCTGCACAAAGATTTCTCTGATACATACAAGCCCAGGACTTGGGCTCCTTATACATATCTGTCTCCTCTCACTTCTCAGTTTCCTGAGGCATCATTAGGTGTCAGACATAGAGTGTGTCACCTTATATTTCCCTGAGAATCATGTTTCCTGACTACTATGCCCTCCAATCTACAGCACTTCCTGTGGTTGTGAACACATTTTTTCCCTTCAGAACCCTTATCTCAGTTAATCACTCTGCACCCTGTGGTAATCTCAGTCTCCCCTTTTCCCTTACCACCCTGCTCGAAGCAGTGTACCTCCTACATAGAATGATGGAACCAAACATCTGAGGTTAATTCCATTTGTAGCCCAGCCACAGATACAGATAAGAAGACTGGGCTCAGAGAGTGTAAGTGGTGTTTGTTAGGTTTTCTGTCAATTAGTAGCAGTACTCAGGCTGTGTTGGGTCACGGCTATATTTTCACTGCCCTACCAAGGACCTCTCCTCAGAACTCTGAGAAACCGCTGGAGTTCAGGGCAAGCACTCAGCAAATGCCCTTACTTACAGAAGACTCTTTGTAGAAGACAAGCAAACTCAGTGGCTGGAACAGATATAATCCACATGATAATCTGAGTTCTCCTGCAAGGGCCAGACAAGGACACCAACATAACAATATTTTTCCACAGAGGTCAGGATGGATCCCATTTAGTTCTACCAAGAAAACAGACTTTTATACCACAGACTTTTCAATGTTAATATTGCAATTAAAAAGGAGAAGTACAAAAAAAAAAAAAGAAGTACAAAGAGAGGCAAACTATAACAACTTTCCAAGCTGATGGTCCTTTTCACAAGTTCAAAAGCAAAGCTGTCGTGGAATGGGTACCCTTTTCTGGATATCACTCTCATTCTCTCATCTGCCGGATTTATCGCCTACACCACAGAGCACCCACCATAAAACTCTTCTTTCCAATAGACTGTTATTTGAATTGCAAAAACAAGCCCATCCAAGAACATATCATCAAGCAAAAAATAAATATGATGGAATTACAAAGCGGTTTATTTGCATAAAGATGCCTGACCATTCAAGCCAAAATTTCATCCGGGAATCTGCTGATGGTCCTTCGAGACACTCCATCAGCCCATCTGACTTTTAGTTCCACAGCAGAGCAGAAGTCTTGACATGCTCATAAGCTAGAGGAGGAAAAACTCCAGGCCCATTTCCACAAGGTAACTATAAACATTTCTCAAAGCATCTTGAGTCAATTCTCTCCCTGAACACTGTTGGTTGTCACCTGTAGTTTTGAAAAATGAGACGTAGACAAAGGTAGTTTTCCAATGAATTTACATTTTTCTGTCATTGTGGAAGTGCTCTTTTTGTGAACCAGGACTTGCTTTTTTTTTTTTTTTTTTTTTTTTGTCCCATTTTCCACCTGCTGTAAGAGTTTTCAGGTTTGCTATATAGTAAGATGTGTATTTATTCCATTAGTTTGTCCATTTTCCTCCTCATCCTGCCTCTTTTTTAGTGCTAAGGATGGCCTTCGCTTGCCTTGCCTTAGGTTTGCTCAATGCATCCCTGGTACCTCTTTGACTTCACTCTGTCATCTGCTTTATTTACAATACTATAGCACTTGAACTTCAGGTTTTTTCGTGGAACTTGCAACGGTCACCTGAAACTTCATTTTTTGCTTGCTGATGCCTCAGAGCACACTGGCCTGAACTCTCTGGCACCTTTATTTAACACACTGCTGCACTTAGACCTCCACTCAGTGCAATGCGCATTGCAACAGAACCATGTTCTTGCAGTCTATCTTCCAGATTTCTTTGCAAAGTACAATTGCCTTCCACCTACACTTGTCCTAATTGACAACAAGCTGAACTTGACAGGCAACAGGCATCAATGTCACTGGATGACACTGAACCTGGAGTAACACGGTCACATCCGTGCCCTCAACTTCAGGTAGCCTCCAGCTCCATGGTGGAGTATAAGGATTATAAGCACAGCATTGTAATGCTGTCTTAGTGGGGATCTTTCAGATTGTAAGAAAGAAAGCATCTACTTCACAACCTGAGTGTACAAGTATCTGAAAAGTGACTCATAATAGTGGCTCCTGTAGGAACGCCCAATAGCTCAGATCTGGTGTCTCTGTGCCAGGGTTTGGCATTCACTTCACCAAATGCGAAATGTTCCAAGCTAAAGTCATCTCAGGCACTCATTCATTTTACCTTTCATGTTGCAGCATCCACATTGGCTCAGCTGTTGATCCTCAGACCTGGAACCAAGTAGTACAGTTGATTCAATTCATCACAAGATGAAGCTCAGCAGAGCAACTCCACCCACTCCAGTGGGCTGGTGTGAACATCTGCCATGCTCACAGCCCCTTCTACAGGTGGACGCTTGCAACACCAATTCTCATACCTCCTGAGAAAATACTCCTGTGGTCAAATAAACTTGGGCACAGTGCATATTCTAGCTTCCTGCTCAGAGACTTGCCATGCAACTACTGTAACAAATGTGCTGAAAAGTCCTGCAATAAATTCTGTTTAACTTGGGGCAACATTTCCCAAGTAACTCATTTTTCATGCAGCTTCCTGTTGACACCCAGTGCAAGATGCTTTGGCAGATGCTGACCTAGACCTCACAGCTGTCTACTGCCTACAGCTCTGTGAATCTTCTAAACCAGTAGCTCCCGATCATTCTAGACCAGAACTGCCTGGGGACAGGTAACAAGGTAGAATCAGACTTTAGGAGCAGATGTTCTGAGCTGTTTGTCCTGGAGATAAAAATTAAATGCTCTAGGACTGGTGAGCTAGATCAGCAGACTAAGCGACTGCTTAGGCAAGTGCAGGAACCAGGATTCAATCCCCCACACCATATGCTGCACTGGCCCCATCCCTGGGCATGCTGAGCTGGCCACCAAGACCCGGGGTGGTGGCACATGCCTGTAATCCCAGCTCTGGGGAGGCTGAAAACAGGAGGATCAACACAAGTCCGATCTACATAGTGAGACCCTGTGCCAAATATATAAAAATAAGAAATAGAAAGGAAAAAGTAAATGTTCTCTAGGTATAAAACCCTCAAATAATAATGAGCCACTATGTTATAGTATAATAATGGCATTTACTAAACACATAAACACATACTATGCCCCAGACACTAAACAAGTGTGACTTTTGGTTTAGGTTCTTAAGTGAACCTGCCTGTTACACATTGACACCAGTGTGTAAAAAGGAAAACTGAAGCTCTGTGAAACTAGACAGCAGCCCATGGTCATGCAGGTGTTATGCTGCAGAACTAAAGACTTAGAACCTTCTGGTTTCTGTGCCCATGTTTTTGCTCTACCTTCCTCTTGCTCTGAATGCCCCCAAATTCTGGAACCAGATGCCAGAGGGAAGAAGGGACGCCAAACACTTCGAGAACTGCCTGAGTCACACCCTGGTAGCGTCACCTCTCACCCTTCTCTGCCTAACAGCATTCCTGAGTTCATGTCTTGTCATCCAAAAGCTTCTGACCTTCCGTGAACTCCTCTGCTTAGCTTGGTTCCACTCAAACTAAAACGGCGGTAGCAGTTACACCCATGATAACTCAAAAATGAAATCAACATGACATGGCCTTTGGCTTCTAAGAGGAACGGAAGAGGGAGCATGCTCTCAGTAGGCTCTGAACAGAGGTTCTGTTCCAGCTCCATGCTTCAGCAAGTCAAGGGCACGCATCCCGCCCACAGCTCTGCCACAGGGAGCCCGATTCAGGGAGCCAGTCCTGGTCCCCCTGACGATCAGGAGGCAGTGCGCAGCACGCAGGTGCTGACTGCCCTACGTATGTCTACACTTAAACCTGAAAAGTGCCCAGATAATTTTCCTACGTTCTTTCAGATCAGAAATGAAAAAAAAAAAAAAAAGATCACACACAGAAACCAAGTTTTACTCTCAGCACTCAGGCGCCAGGATCTAAGCTGAGATTCCTACAGGGCGCTGCAGGACCGAGACCGTTTGGAAAGGCTTCCCTGCCACCTTGTGGTCAAAGGGCGCTACTGTCCTAAGCCTGTAAATGCTAACCCAGCAGATCCTCTCGCTCCTTTCTTTTTGAACAAGAACGGTTATCCCATCGGCTCCCCTACCCTAGTAAACACGAGAGGCAATAGAGAATTCTAGAAACGACCTTTGCTAAACACTGGCTATTTTAAACAACTGAGTTCCCCAAGGCAAGTATGACTAAGATGATTTCCTTGTGTCCTCCTAGTTGAGAAGCAGCTAATATTTTTCAACTTTGCTCTTATTATCTCTTTCAAGGAAAACTACCATGAAGCTGCAAGAAAGGGCCTAGCTAAATTCTAGGATTACTTTCTCCATTCCCTTTCCCTATGTGCACACAATTAATTTTTCCTCCTCACCCCTCATCCTTCCTTCCTGTATCACATACAAACATCCCTGCTTAAATTCTTTTACTGAAAAAGCCCTATATTCGATCTATCTGCTACCTACTGACTAGGTGACTTTTAGTGAGCTCCTCACTTCTCTGCTCTCCATTTAGACATCTAAAAGATGCTCTTTAAAGTTTTTAAAAAAATATTGTACAAGTGAGCAAACAATGCTCAACAGAGACCATATAAGGCTTACAATAATTTAAAATATTAAATATGCAGCCTGAACTGTGCTGGCCCTGCCTCTTGCATTCTACAACTTTATGCTCATGGTAGCATCTATATGCATTCTTTTAAAAAAATAGAAATAAAATCAGAATCTAATGAAGATTTAGGACCAGCTGATAGGAAGCAGAGGAAGATAGGAACAAGACACCTCTCACCACATAGCAGACACTGGGGTGTCCCTGGCGCTCCCTGTGCCTGCGGCCTATCTCCACCTCACTCCACCCCAGCTGCAAAGGCCAGTGGATCGTCACTGAGCTCCTCCCATCACCATACACACTGCACTTCAACAGCCCCATTCTGATAGGGACAAGCTTTGCCAGTTTCTGGGACCCACTGAAAGATGCCCAACTCCACTGCACCCCTGTGGGCCCACCCACTGCAGCTGAGCAGCTCGGCTTCTTGCTGTCCAAGCCAGAGCCCCTACTTCCTCCCAGGCGCCGAGCCTTGGGCAGAGTCCCCCAAGGGATTCACCTGTGTGAACACCATGGCCTAAGACAGCGCGCTACAGTCTATCGCAGCAGGCCAGCTGGAGTTGCCCTGCCCAAAGCCACGACAGGTCCTGACTGCCTTGCCCACTTCCCTTCAGTGGCCCTCATCTCACCCAAGACCAGGACAGGAGCCACCTACTATCCCACCACATTGCTCCTGCAAACTCACCTACTCTCTCGTGACCGCACCGGCCATAGCAGCTTCCTTGGTGTCCCTCAAGGCTTTATTCTGTCTTCCTCAGCTGCTCTGTGCTTCATGAGCTCCCGTCTCCTTCCTCCCACTTAATTTAAATGTCACATCTTCCGTGAGTACTCAGCTGACACCATGCTTGTGTGTGCAGGGCCCCACCCAACTCCACATCCCTCTTTCCTGTTTCACATTTCTCCACAGTACCTATCCCAATCGAGTGTACTTTATAGTTCAGTTACTGACGTTATTTAGTGCATCTCCTCCCCAAGAGTGGAAGCTCCACGAGGACAAGGACCCCAATACTGAATCCCCAGAACCTAAAACAGTGCCTGCCACACAGAAGTGGCTCGATCAGCATGTGCTGAATAAGCAAGGGAATGAAGGAAGGCCGTGGCTGTGGAACCAGAAGGCCGTGACCATTCGGGATGTCCTGGTACCCTAAGTCTTACATCATTCTGGTAAAGACTTATGCAACGCAACATCCGGGAGAGCACTAGATAAAAGGCTGGTATACAGGGCCAGGGAGAGAGCTCAGCAGTCTAAACCATCTGTTTAGGCAAGCTTAGGCAAGCGGACAGGGACTGTGATTCAATCTCTGACACCATATGCTGTGTCAACTTTTCATAAACAAGTTGAAATATTCTGGAATTGCAATCACAAATTTTACAAAACCATTTAATAATTCTAATATATATTATATATTATATATTCAGTTCAATAATATATATATTATTCTAGTTCATTAATATATATATTATTGAACTGAATTTTTCTTTTCTTTTCTTTTTTCCTTGTTTCAGAACTTTTGTTTGTTTACTTATTATTTTTATGGCTGGCTCAGCCCGCCCCGAGGGCAGGGCTGTCACAGCATGTGGTGCTGGGGAATCGAACCGCGGTCCCTGCAGCTGCCTAAGCTTTCCTAAGCTGGCACTTTAGACCACGGAGCCATCCTGCCGGGCCCCAGAACTGAATTTTACATAAGTAAGCTATTTAATTTTTATAGTCTACAGGATACCAGACTGGTCAGGGGTAAACAAGTAGAGTCTATAGCATTCAGGCACAGAGAACTCTGAAAATCATTCAGACATTTTAATGAAATATAAAAAGATTTATTCCAAAGCCATGTACAAAATGTACAAATGGTGAAATGTATCCCCTTTTAAGATTTAATAAAAAGCAGATCTTTCCATTCTAAATGTTGTAACAGTTCAAAGTTTTTGATTCTACCAAAAATGTCCAATACAAGTTAAATGCATAAATTGTCAAGTGTATTT
>PVJA010015435.1:0-45430 GCA_004027025.1 Myocastor coypus | reverse complement strand
GTGGTGGTGGTGATGGTGGTAGTGATAGTAAGGCTTGGAACCTTAAAGTCAGCTTTGACTGCTGGATAAAATGCTGCTGAAAAGTCTGTAGTGTCAGTCAGGAGCTGGGATGTCAGGCTAGACCAGCTTGGCCTTGAACATCCCTCCTCCTTCTTCAACACGTCCTACAGGGAAGATATATTGGACAATTGAAAATAACAAAGACACCTGTAAAGTGTCTGGGCTCTCATTACCATCCTGCCTGAATCTCACCTCCGGAATCCCCAAAGATCTTTTCTTGGAAAATGTGTTTATGATCTCTGTTTATGACTGTCACCTCCCCCTGCCCATCTGCTGGAGGTATATAGGTTATGTAGCTACTGCTGCTACTTGAATCAGGAGGTATGGGAAATTATCAAGAAGAGTAAAGTTAATTATAGTGAATTTCTTTCTTTCAATAATTATAAATCGTGGCACCTGACATAAAATAAAAGGATGAAAAGCTGTCAGGATTCTCTGCAATTGAAGATCTAGAGCTCAGTGAGATCATCACTGGAAATAATCTGAAAGGTGATGAGGCCTTGTGTGACGCTGGCATTCGGCCCACCCTTTTTACGCAGGTAGAGAGACTTCTGCTCACGGCAGTCACAGGGATCAGCATCCAGAGTAACTTGCCCCAAGAACTGGTCAAAGAATGTTTGTCTGTTCCAGACCTGTAAAAGAAATCAAGGGAGTGAAAAGGAGCAATCTTCTGTGAAGTGGACCCTTTCCCAGAGACACCTAGAATTTAATGTTAAAGACTGCAGTGCTCCACCCTGACCTAGCAAAGTACAAGTCTTCAGAAATGTATTCTTCCATCTTATGGAATTGTATGCTACACATGCTAATAAATGTACTTGTAGGCCTGTGGACTTCTGCCTACTACAGAGTAAATCTACTATAGAGACTTAGGCTGGAGACGAATAAGAGAGTCAAGTGTCTGTGCTTCATGGGAAGCATTTTTTAATACAAAACAAGGGAGGAAAACCGTAGTCTTTGTTCTACATCTTGAACATCTGTGACGTACATGAAATAATCTAGAATCTGATAGAGTATATGAACCCTCCCAAGACAAATGGGCACATTTTTACCTGGACTATAATAGGAATGTCAGTAGTCCTTCTATAGAAAATGGCCTGGGTGTCAAAAACAGCATTTACAGTATTCTTGTGAACAGGTGAACGAACTTCCTCCTTACCACACTTGATGATCAAATACGGGTTTACAACTGGAAAAAAGTGACAATTTTTAATCACGGTGGTTAATGTTCCTTTTCTTGGTAGGGAAGAAACTACCTTCCGATGTCAAACTTGGGACATTCAGCATAACATCTAAGCAATAGAATGACCTAGAACCTAATGCTTTCATTTCTTCTTACCTTTCTTTTTCTTTATTTCATATGGGAATATTAAAATAAGCACTACACAGATTTTGCCCAAAGATGTTCACATTACATTTTCTTTCATGGTTGACATCTATTTTGACTTCTCTAGACTAAAAGCACCATGGTAAAGAATAATTTGCTATCATCTTTTCTAACCATACATGCAATATATCAAACTGTTTCTTTTCCAGAAAGCCCTCCAGTTCTTACTTTCATTGTCATGTTTCTTCTCCAGGCCTTCAGCTCTGTAAACTGTGATCTGGGTAACTACTTTCGGGTATCCACGAGCCAGGTTCCAGCAGGACATCTTGGGCATGTCCATAGTCAGTTCCCTAGAACAGTAAAACCACATGTCAGCTGATGATAAACATCCTTTGATGTGAAGGGCTCGTCAAAGCAGACATCTTTGCTGAAAACAATGACACTCTGAGTGACTGAGCCTATTCCTCCTCAGATATATTTGTAAATGTGATTCCATTTCACCTTTTTTTTAAGGACCAGCAAAAAATGACAAGGCAAGGTTCTGGTAAAAAGATACATTTCTGACTCAGCACTGAGACCATAAAGAAGCACTGATCAGCTGTTTAAGAAAAGACAGAATCAGCCAGAGAACAGAAAACATAAGTGAAGAGCTTAAGCTATAGGCCTCTTCTCCTTAAGTGATAGCTCAGAACTCTAAAACTCAGACTTACTCTAGGCAATCCCCCATACTGACACTTGAGAAAAGCTATATTATAGCCACCATCATTTCAATTAATTAGGTCCGACTTGAGCGGTTTATCCCATTGAGTACATATGGAGGGAGAAATGTGCCAAAGGTTAAGGAGGCAGAACAGAAAACAGGAGATTAAAGGGCTTCATAAGGATACTGAACCTGAGCTGAACAGGCACTTCAGAGTAGATTCGCAGGAGAAATTCGCTGGTGCGGCCATGTTGGAACATGGTAGGAACAAGCACGTAATTTCCCTTCTTGAGGTACTTGCTCAGAAACACAGTCCGAGTGTCAATATAGGTGGAAGTCCCAGCACGCTCCTGGATGTAGAGGTGGTGGAGGCGGAATTTGCGGTTTATCTCCACCTAGAAATGAAAGAGAATAAAATACTTCATTCTGTTCAAATCATAGGTTGTTTTTTTTTTTTTTCTGTGTTAAAAGGTCCTCCTTCTTCTGCCTTATTTATTTCTGAGTCCTGCCTAACTCCATTTACTCTAAGGCATCCTAATTTTGATTCTGTATGCCTTCATTCTCTTTATTCTAAATATAAATTCTTACCTTGAAGAGCTCAAAGCCAATGATGTAATTGTCAGGTCTTCTTGTTCTGCGGTAAATGTGCATTTCCTTCTGTTGCAGTGACATGATAACCTTGTGCCCATCCTCAGGCACTGTGAAGATGTACTAAAAGAAAAAAACCAACAAAGAACTGAGATAGCACCCCGGGTTCGAATGATCCAGCTTAAATTTCAAGGAAGAAAACTGTCCTTGATAAAGAAAGGCAACAGACAAGGTAACTGAATTTGACAATGTGGCCAAGGTATGCCTCTCCAGAAACAGTGGGCTCTGACTGCTCTGAGCCAAACACTAGGGATTCTAGATGATGAGTATTATGCAATGTCTATAAATAGAAGACTGCTGCTAAAAATTTACTCCAGAGAATACCTGGGAGATGCTTAGGTTTCTATTGGATGGCCACTAGAGGAAAAGGAAAATCATTTGACTCAAACCTGAGGATTCTGCAAGAAAGTATCACGGTTGTTATAGCAGCCCCCAGAACGGTTCATCAGAGGATCATCATCCACAGTCCAGCATCCCAACATCGATTCCAGCTCCTTGTGGCCAAAAATAGGATTATTCACATTGCGACAGACATTCAGTTTGTGAAAGTTGCGGCAAAAGTCTTCCAGGCTCATCCTGAGTGGAAAGAGTAGAGGAAAGAAATGAAGGTATTATTTCACACTTAATTCTTATATATCCTGTTAAGAATCCCAACTCCCTTAATGTAGTAATCATCTTCTCACCAAAACTCTGCATCGTCACACATAACAAGCCCCAGGTTCTGACGATCTTCTACAGTCAGCTGCTGCCACTCTTCAGAACTAAAGGCAAATAAAGAACAAAAAGATAAGCCATAGTATTTACAAACGAATTCCTGTAGTGGACAGGCTGCCAAAGTAACAAAATGTATGAAATTAGGCCTGCTTTATCTTACCTCTGACTTTGTTGCAGACCCCATGTCTGACAAAAGCTCATAGACATCATTGAGCATTCAGTGCCCATTATCAGTCTCCGGGGATGTCTTTGGGAAAACTATAGAACTTTGAGAATATATAGTGAGTACAGAATACCACTCACATTTCACCCCAGGGGCCACTCCATTCCTGTCTTCCCATAGGATTCCTCAGGCGAACCATGTACAGCTTCTCAGCACTGAAGACTTCCACAAGTCTCTCACCAAGACGAATCTTGCGAATATCAGTCATAGTGTAAGTATGACCCTTTAGTAGGCCCCAATCAGTTTCAACTTCTTCTTCCTCCTGAGTGGGAGACTGAGAACAAAGAAAGATATGTAAGGGTATATGAAGCAGGAGACCAAAATTCTGACTGCACTTCTTCCTTGATCAGATTACCCCAGCCTGGTTGAAGCTAGTGTTCTCATACAGCCAGAATTTTTTTCTTTTCTTTTCTTTTCTTTGCTTTGCTTTTCTTTTTTCTTTTCTTTTCTTTTCTTTTCTTTACATTACTTTACTTTTCTTATCTTTTCTTTCTTTCTTTGGTACAGAATCTCACTACGCAACTTGGACTCGTAGTGATCCTCCTGTCTCAGCCTTTCCAGCACAGGCATGCACCACCACACACAGTTTCAGGGACCAGCACATGGTGCCCAGGGTGGGGCTGGCATGACATGCAGTACCGGGGATCAATCCCGGATCCTTGCAGTTGCCTGACAAGCACATAGACCACAGAGCTATCTCCCCAGCTCAAGAGCCAGAAACTTCACCCTGAAAATTAACCCATCACAGAAACAACTTCAGGGAGAAAATAAAAAATACAATATAGCAATTTCCTTAAGCAACTCAGGCTCAAACTACCCACTACAATACACTGATACTAACTATAATAATAAAACTTGGTTGCATAAATTCATTCCTTGAGCAATCACTGCATAATGTCAACGTCCAGGAGCTATGACAAGAGTAATAATTTACGACAGGCTATTTATACCATCTTGAATGCTGCATTGGCCTGATTGAAAAGGATAAAAAAGTGAAGCTTCTCAGTGTCCTTATCAGGATGTTAGCGTAGGTTAACATCTAAAGTTCCATTAATGGCTTTTCATTCATCTCCAGGTTAAGCGCTGTGTTTTCTACTAAATTTTGGATCTTCTGCCAGAAGTAAGACGGAGTGGTTATATTTTGGTGAGTACAAACCTCAATGGAGCAGCAAATCAGACCACCTTTGGTGAATGTTTTGTATAGTTCGCCAAACAGCTTGTATTTCTCCTCAACAAGTTCAGTGTATCTCCCCTTCTGCATATCGACAGTTTCAGCCAATGTGCCCGTGAAGTCCACAATTATATCACTCATGGTCAAACCTTCTAGGGCCTCATAACAACCCAGAAGCCTAAGGGGAAACATTTTATCTTTGTAAAATTAGTTTTCAAGGCCAAGGACATCCTGTTCCCAACAATTAAAACAGTCGTTGCTTAGGCTTTCCCAGCTGTCCTTTCTCTAAATATGAAAAAGAGAGATATTTTGAGATTATAGTCAGACATTTCTAAGTTTAAATTGTATTGGTCAAGGCTAACCCATGAAGTGTATTTTCATAAGAAGATATTAGACAAGGAAAAAAGGAGATGATAATGACATGACCTATAGAGTAGAAACGTAGGAGACATAGGAAAAGTGAAAATAAATGACTTCTGTCTTTGTAGCCTTTATGTCTTACATTTGGCTGAGGTCCAATCTAATCTAACATCTGCACTTAAGAAAGAATTAGTTTCCAAGGACAAATGTAGTTTTCCTTTTCTTATGCACCCTAATCACAGAATAGGCAGTCCGCCTTACTTTGCATATGCCTTTTCCAGTAGAGCATTCCAAAATTCATTCGTGGAAGTGGAGAAGGAGAAGACCAGATCTCCATTGATGGTGGGCAGCAAGTCATCAATCACCACCTCTGTCCATTCCCCAAAATGCCACAAACGAAAGCGAAATATTCCAGCATATTTATCTGCTTTTCGAGAATCCCATTCCTGTTCCTTATGATTGGGAATTGTCTGAACAGGTAGAAACATTCAATCACAAGTTATTCAGCAGACTACGTTCACATACTGAGATTATAGTAAACTCTTTAAAAAACTATGTAACAAAAGGAACAATACCGAATACACCTGATTTGGATCTAGGTTGCAAAGTTGTAAATGGGGCATATGTTTCCACAACTTCTGCTTCTCTGGTTGATTTTTGCTGAGGATGATATTGTCATGTCTGCCCTGCATATGACTGGGACAGCCAGTCAAGGACTGAATATTTCCTACACATAACCCATAAACTAGATAATGACAAAAGGACTACACAAATATATTCATGATTGCCTTTAGAAACACATAAACAAGGCATTTAGAAAGGGAGAACCAACAAAAATACAAGGCCCAATGAAATGTTTTAAAATTGTTCATTCTAGAAATTTCGTGTAACCAATGTAGAATACATATTTTATTCACATTATGAATAAATTATATTTAGGAAATTCTTTTTTATATTTATTGACATTAATATTCTAAAACTGTCCCAAATCAACATTAGCATATTATTGCCTTAAATTCTAGATAAATGTTAAGAAATTTTCAAAAGCAGTTTTTGTACTATTTATTTATTAGAACTTTTCAAGGACTCGCTGTCATTTTTTCACCTTTTCTGTTGTGCACGCAAGTGTTAATCGCTTCCTGGCTCTTTAGTGATTTTATATCTCAGCAGCTACACAAAATGGGGTACTAAGTTAAAGCACTGAAAATGACAATAAAAGATCCACTGATACACCTGACAAAGAAAACACAGTAAAACGTTAATGAAATCGATGTTAGCATATGGGTGATATTTCTAAAATTCACTTTGCTGTGGTTGTGCAATGTCTTATAATGGAGCTGTGGGAAGTCACTAGTTAATAGCTGCCAGTTCAAAAAATAGAAGAGTCTAAGCAATTTATGAGCTTATTTTTTTTTGTAGGTTATCAAAGAAGACAAGAAGCTGAAAGCTGTAGGACATACTGCAAAAGCGATTATACCTTTGTCCAGAGAGATTCATGAACAGCCAAACAGGAAAATGCAGGAATCATCGAACTGTGCCCCAGTCTGCCCTGGATCAGCTGGTGGTTGCTAATGTTGCCAACAATCAGACGGGGGTCATCACAGATGTCCTATGGATATAATTATTGGTTATGTAAGAGTCTGGGAAGTGCTTCCAAAGAGTTATTATGAGCTGAACTAGGCAGGGCATACATCATAAGCAAAATGGGTTTAGGGTTGAAAGATAGCTAACCACAAAAAAGGGTCATGTATAGAAATGGCTAGAGGAAGGAAAAGAGACGTTGCAATGGTACAGTATGACATGTGTTGTTGGAAGAGCCCTTATCATTCGAGGTTGAAAGAAATTTGTCACAGCAGTGAACTTAGAAAGATAAGAACCAAAGGTTAGAATAATTCATTCTGATCCTATTTTGTGAGCATGAGTTTTCAAAAGCATCTGTACTTGGAAAGGCATGAAAGAAAAAATAGGCTGGAGGTGAATGTTAATGTTTCCCTCTCTTTAGGGAAATGAGTAAGAAGAATTTGTAGCAGAATCTAACACAAAGCAAAGACAACAGCAGTTTCAGTGACAAGTAGACTTTTCAGTTTTGCATGAATATAGATGGCTGAAAAATTAGTAGCAGGTGTTAATAGACTGTGCCTAGGAGCATTTTAAGCTCTTCCCATGGGGTACCTTCCAGAAGGACCTGGGCGAACAGGATGGCAGTAGCATGTCGTTCCCACTGAGACTAGGAAAAATGTGATCCAAATTATATGATTTCAACCAAATTTGATGAGGGAATCGTGAAACTGTTTTCACATATATTCACCGACCATAGCTTTGGTCATATAATAAATATCACAATGGTGGTAAATGTCCAGTTGACTGCAGTTAGGCTAAGGCATCAAATGTAGACAGGTGTGGCATAATAGTATGAATATACCATATAATTGAAAATATGACTGTGTGACTCAGAGCATGAGAAATTACAGATTTCAAAGGCAGGAAATACAAATGAAGTCTTGGTAGATGAAGAAAGTTTTGTGGAGGAATACTTGGCCAGTACCTTAACATATTGCTTACCCAGCAGAAATAAATCCTAGTCTTAAATGGAAAGAAAACCTAGACATGCACTCTTTTAAAATTATTAAATAGAGACAGCTATATTTTTCTAGTCCTCAACTCTGTTTTAATGGATATAATTCTCCTTGATGAATGGTCTGGTCTCCAGAATGAAACATTCCATATATTCTTTAAAAGCCAAAATAATTCTGGACAGAAGTTCTGGGCAGGGACAAGTTCAAACTGAAGATTAATTAGACAAACCTTGGCCAAAAGAAGATAGTTAAGTGTGTTGTCAGCTTTGAATTTCCTGGTCTATTTTTGTTCAAGATGCATGTCTCATGTCACATCACAACTATCTTTAAAGGTTTATTTTTAATTATAAGTTGCCTGGCTTCTTTTTTCTTTCACTTACTGATCATAGAGTATGTTGGGTGAATTAGATCCTAACATTTCTTGCTTTCTCTTTGTGTCTTTGACTTTTATAAAATGAAATTAAGTATAGTTTTCCACTCTGGGTCATAACTTATTATTGTCTGGAGTACGATATAAAGTTACACAGCAAATTTTCAATCTTCATGATATACAGTATAGTTTCCTAGGAAACTATATAAACTAGTATAGTATAGTATACTATACTAGTATATATATATATATATATATATATATATATATATATATATACACACACTAGTATATATATATATATATATATATATATATTCGTACTATATAAATGACAGTTTCCTACCATGAAAATAATAAAGCAAACATTAATGTTAAAATTATGATTTTATATGAGTAAGGTAAATTATTTTCTAATTTAATGCAGTTACTATAGATTGGAGTTGCTTTACATTGTCTTAATATTTTATAAGGCTTGTTTAATACCATGGTTCCAGGTTAATAATTTTCACATGTCAACGTCTACCTAATACATAAAAGATCACATAAATAAGAAATAGAAATATAAACAGAGCTATATGTATATTAGATGTGTTTATTTTATAGATAGATATACATTCTACAATGCATATGTAATTATTACTGTTTGTACATCATCTCTCCTTAACAATGAATTTTAAAACATAATAAGAGTAATGGAATGTCAACACCAGAAGAAATATGGAGACTATCTGGTTAACCTCTTCATTTTCCAGGGAGAATGTAGGCTTAGAGAGGCGCAATAACTTGCCAATCTGGTTATTAGCTAGTTACTAGGACATCAATGGCTAAACTTACTGATTCTTCATACCAGTCAGAGGCATAACTGAATCTCAAGACCTTATCCAAGTCATCTCTTTACAATTTGGCCTACCAATGTCCCCCACATAAATGGCAATATTGTGCAATTTCCCAGGCTGAAAGGCACTGCTGACCCTTTCAGTTGTCCATCTCAGTATTATATGCCTCTTTTCTTAACCCTCCATTTTTTTTTTGGAAGATGCTCCTAGTTTTTGGTTCCAACCTAAACCTATTCCAACCAAATAGGCATTGATCTTCTTAGTTTAATCCACTAAATATGGATCAATCTTGCACATGTAAGCACTATGATAGGAATCGAATCCTTATTAAGCCATATCCTCTACCTCTCAAAGAATGTAAGTTATTAAAAGACCAAATAGCCACCAAAGATTTAGAAATCATAAATGTAAGGAACCAACACAAATTCTAACAGTTCATAGAACTTTTGGTGATTACTGATAAATACTAAAAAGGGTATTAGTACACTTTTGCTCTAGTTTTGGATACCCTGGATATTATTTTGTTGGGTTAAGGAAAGAATTATTTTTCTTTAACTCAAAGCTGAGACATAGAGTACAGATGGAACATTTTAGCCTGGGCTGTGCTAGAGTACTAGAGTGAGGCTGATGGCGAAGTCACAGCTCACATTTCCACATTTGGGTGGCTTGGGAGGGTGTGTTGGACAGGGGATACTGAGCCTCTAATGGCTCCCAGCTGTGTTGGCAGAGTTGAAGTGATCTGTGAACTACACTGGTTTTCAAGGCAAAATAATTTCTTACGGAGAAACGCACACAACTAGGAAGCTGAACAGCATGAGCAAAACTGGAACAGTCTCCACATACCTACTGACTTGAGCCAAAAACTTCTGTAAGCAAAGCAACTCCTCTAAGAAGTATGTATTTCCTAGCTAAGCATTGAAAATCTTCTCAACTATCTTCACCATATCCCCTTCCCAGAGACCTCAGAAGAAATGACAGTCCTAAATAGCTTGGTCTATGTAGTTCCCTAATAGCCACCAAAATAATTTTGGTGGCTACTTCAAAACTATAATTTTGCTACAGTTATGATTTCTGATGGCTTTAGGCAACCCCTGTGTTTTGGTCCTTCGAACCCCACCGGGGTCGCGACCCACAGGTTGAGAACCACTGCCCTAAGCTTCCACAAACTAATTAAACTTTAGGTGCAATTATAATGTACCTGACACAGGGATGGCCTTGCCTTTATTTCCCTATTACTTCAAACTTTAGGACACTGGATTTTGGGGCAGTTTCATTTTATTGTTGTTCCTGAGGTTTGTGCTGGATGTTGAAGGTAAATTGTCAGAAAATTTCACCTGGGGAATATTTGAATTTTGGTGATGGGGTTTGGGGCCACGCAATGTGAGGAAATGTATTGTGGGGTCACGGCATTAGAAAGGCTGAGAACCACTGGCTTAGGGGATAATTTGCACAGAACTGCCATTGGAGAAGTGAGGGCAATGTGGGTTTTTACAAGTAGTCATGGCTTTATCCCAAGAAAATGTATACATTTCTTGGATGGATACCATGAGGTGCTTTCTGTGAACCTGAGTACCAATGTTGCATCAAGGTCTGATGATCTCTATCTTCTCTACTGTAATTTTAATTTTTATTGAATATTTTGTCACCAGCAAAATATTCTCTTCTGAATCTCTCTAAGAAAAATTAAATATAGAGCCTCAGAATTAGATCTTAAGTTCAACTTTCACTTCCAGTCTTACAACCAAGTTACTATATAAATCTTTAGTCCGAGAAAAATGTACATAGACATTTTCCTGGGGTAATGCAAATATTCTAAAACGGAGTTGTAGTAATGTTTATAATTTACAAAAACTAATTTTTCTGTACACTTAAAATGTGAATTTTAAGGGGCTGGGGAGATAACTTCGTGGCACAAGTGCCTGCCTGGCAAGTGCAAGGTCACGAGTTCAAACCACAGTCCCACAAAAAAATGTGACTTTTATGGCTTATCGTTGTACATTAAATGAAAATATTTTAAATGAAAAGATTAAGATAAATAAGACACAGAATATAGGCCTATTAAATTCTCTTAGATTATGTAGACATTAGAAGACCTTTAGGACTACATCTATGGAAGGGCCTCAACTCTGGGGAGAAAAAGAAATGAATAGTCAAAGTCCAAACTCCTACAGTAAATTGTTTCATTCAGCTAATAGATGGAAGTCCCTATTAGCACAAAAAGAAAAGTGTTTCTTCTTTTATCATTTCCTAAGTCTGTATATTCCATTTCTGATGGTTGTAGTCATCAATATTTCTCTTTCATTCCTATGACCATGTTTTAATCCAGTATCTCATCACTTGCCCACAAACAGTGTAGCAAAATGATACTATGGTAGGGTATTTCTGAAAGGAAGACTGAACAAAGGCTATGGTAAGATGCTGAATTCAAAACTTGGCCAGGAGATTTGACAGCGGATCTTGTGCATGTGTCCCTCTCCACTTCTACCAGATGGCTGTAAACATTCCCATGAGGCTTATTCCAGTCCAGTCAAGAATTAGATGCATTGGATTCTGAGGCACTATTGTAAGTAAATATAAATCAGTCAGGAAAAAGGCCAGAGTGGCTAGAAAATGCTGGAAAAGAGACTGTCTGTGAGAAATTGCCTTAAGGATCCTATATGCTATCTTCCAATGGCATTGCTAACTCAGTACAGTAGACCTTACATTTTATGAAGACTTTACATATTAAGGCCTCATAAGAACAAAGAAGCCCAAGAGCACATGATCTGAGGCAATATACTTGTGTGCCTGAGAGCTAGAAGAATAGTTGGAGCTACTCAAGCACTGCAAGAACTGAGGAGAAAGATTTTCATCTTGAGGTATTGACAGAGAGTTAACCACTAAACAACTGCTCACACAATCCCCGTCTATCTAAAGAGGCCCCTCAAAATAGAGCAAGGAAGTGACATGTGAAAAGACAAAACTTTCTCCTTCCCTGAAGGTGTTCCAGGGGCTTCCTAGTGTCAGGCTTGTTCAACTCAGTGTTGTTCCTGGGTAGTCAGACATATAAAGGCTGAAGCTTTCAATCAGAGAGCAAAGAGACAGAAAATATCAGATTGCTTATGTTCCTGTTTTGCAAACTTGAGAAACTTGCCTTGGATGAGGGTGATACTATGGGTCGTGCCAAGGGACATATTCTCCTATAAACCAGGATCTCAAACTTCCACTGAGGTAGGGGTAGGCAACAACCCATTTGGTCTTCCTGGGCCAACTCGGTGAGGCCCACTACTGTCTCCTAGCTTTGCTGATGAGAGGCCAGAGAACTTTGACGTGGTTTTTGACCACAGTCTTGGCCTTCACTCTGGCTGGAAAGGATTCAGCAGTATTGGAAGAGACTCAGATAGTAGTCCAAAATTTGCCTTTTCTCCTCCTTCCCATGAAAAGGCCCCTTCCCCAAGCATTCCAATATATTAGAGTCTCCCGTTCTATGAAAACACTAAATGATTTATTGTCTGAATGTCACAGAACAGGATTCCTTATAGACAACATTTATTTATTCTTTAACTGGTTGATAGCTCTACACCCATCTTCCCAACTACAATATGAAGGCCTCACTATAGGCACATTTGTAACTTGCAAGGAGATTACCATGTAGCTTGTTTGTGGTAAACATTTCTCAAATGATTCTTCCTGGGACTCCACTAAGACTAAGATTAAGCTCACACAGTACTCTCCAAAAGGAAAACATGGATTAATGAAGAGAGGTACAACATTCACACAGTAAGGTAGAATGTAAGAGCTGACTAGAAGGAATCTACCTATTTTTAACTGAGGTACAGAGAGAGACTGAGACAGAGAGAGAGACAGAGACAGAGACAGAAACCTAAGCAAGTGTATTTCTCTTTCATGACAACATATGATAACAATAACTTGCTTTGGGTTTTGGAGTAAAATCTAGATTCAAATTTTAGCTTGTAAGTAGTTTGATGCCAAGCAATTCCTTACCTTCTCTCAAAGACTCCAATTCATCAACAAAAAATGGCCATGTCTACTGCTATTTTTAAATCAAGAACAAAGAATCACATTAAAATAATTTTAACCTACTTACCTTGCTAGTCAGTGAGCATAAGGATGAAATGAAATAATGCAAAATAAAAATAAAAAGGAATAAAACTGCAGATACAGTATGTGACCCACAGGAGCCCTGCCCCAATGTCAATTCTTTTTTCTACACTTTCCTTCCTCTCTTCTCCTTGCCTCACCCTAGAATGGGTATCGCTTACTACAGAGGTGAAATAGACTATTATCGTTGTTATTAAGTTTTTCCTACCCCTGTTAATCCACCCAGGTTTAAATCCATTGAATTTTGATAATAGAGGTGAAGAACAAAAGGCTGAGCTAAAAGAGAGGCTAAGGACGTGTCTAAAGAAGGGCAGCACAGGAAGTACTTTCTGCTCGGCTTACATTTGGAGAACGGCTTTACACTGACTTGTAGTTATATTGGTTCACAAGATGTCCTCACATGTCCCCTAGGTTATACTCACTTCTCTCTCTTGCATATTCAATATTTTCTTAAATTTCTTCTTTACTGTCTAGCATTTAGCCTACAGATTGGTTCAAATCTGCCCAATTCTTCAAAGACACTTGCCAGTAAACTTACCTCTCACTTTTCGGTTTCATTTTCTTTTCAGCTACTTCTTCCCTGCTGGTATTTTCTGTTTTATTCAAGCATCATAATACAATGATACCCTTCGTTATGACCATCTACTCATAAGAATGTCCCCATGACAAAATATCTCAATTTTCTCAATATTTCCATTTTCTCAATGTATTTCTTAGAAACAAAATGTCTTTCTTTGTACATACCCAAATAATGGCTAATGAATTCTGCTAATGTTTTCAGATTTTATTGCAGGCCAGAAAAATGATCTGCAAAGATGTCAATAAGTGAGGGCATAGAACTGATGCAAAGAAGTTCTCCTAGTTTCACAATTTCTTTTTTGATTTCTTTATTCATATATTTTGTAGGGACTGGAGCCAGAGCTTTGCCCATGCTGAGATACACTCTACCTCTGAGCTGCACCCCCATCCCCAGTCTCACTCTCAATGGCTGTCACTCTTCGTGAAGGAACAGTAAGATAGGTCCTTTGAGTTGCCCAGAAAGTAAGACTCTTAATGTAATTCATGTATCTTGGCACCACCTGGTGGCAACCAGCATAAACTGAAGTAGTTCTTGGAACACCTTTGAGGAGTTTAAAGTGTGGAAATTGCAAATAAAACCTGATAATTGCTGTAGAGCATCCCTGTAATCCAGCTACTGAGGAAGGTGAGACACAAGGATCACACACTCAAGGCCAGCCTGGGAAAGTTAACAAGATCCTATCTCAAAATAAAAATAAAGATGAGGGAAATTCATTTTCAAGGTCAAGCACATCTAGAGCCACTCTTTAGTACTACATGGCTTGTTAAATATGGCAAGTACTTAGTGACTGAAGTAGTTATTTATGGAGCTGGGGGTTTGGCTCAACAGTAGAATGCTTGCCTAGAGAGCTGGAAGCCCTGGGTTTGGTCCTTGGCACACACACACACACACAAAGGAATAAAACCTCCTGTGAAGGGGTTCTAAGGCATAGAATGGTAAATCATTAAATACTATGGAGTATCTTTGGTGTTTGGGGAAGCCTCAAGAACTTAAATTTATGCTCACTTTATGAGGAGTTTTTCTCTTCAATACTGTGAGATTACTTTTAAATTGCTTAGTAACTTAGTAAAGGGAATGTTTTGCGATTAGACAAAAAGATTAATGCAAGGAACAGAGTTTAAGAAGTTGGCTTAAGAAGACCAGAAAGGAAGAAAGATTATATGGCTTTTCAAAGTCTATTGTACAAACTTTTGCAGACACTGAAATTACCATATTTACTTAAATGAACTTTTAAAATCAAGTAAGAACAATATATCTCATTTTTCTTGTTGCTCTTTATAAAAATCATTAATCTGAAAATTTTGACTAAAATTCCTCTCTACTCAAGAATACAAATCTCCATGAAAGTACCTCTTTAAAAGTTGTTTCTGTGTGAATTAATGAATTTTTTCATTGTATTGAGTGTGATAATCATTTCACTATGTCTATGTACACCAAAACAACATGTCTTACATAAGTAAATTTAATTTTTATTTGTCAGTTACATGTCAGTACAGTTAGGAAAAGAAGTTGAGAAAATGTGAGAGAGAAACAGACAGAGGGAGAGAGACATGGAAGAGACAGAGGGAGAGAAACAGAAAGAAAAACAGAGGGAAACAGAAACAGAGAGGGTGACACAGATAGATCAAAAAAGCACAAGGAAATAAAGACAGAGAGAAGATTTACTTCTAAATTGGTCTATACAGTACTGCCATGCAATGAAAGGGATCAAGCAAAATTTTGATGAAGAAGATAAAGGTGACAGAAAGGAAAAAAAAAAAAAAAAACACAGAAAAATTACCTGGGGCCGTTTCCATATCACTTTGCCTGGAAGCAGTCGGTTGTAAAAGAGAGAATCATTCTCAGGCAGAAAGGTCGGGTCACAGAAAAGCTGACCATCTTTGATGCATTCCTGTTTCAGCTCACAGTATTTCTGATTTTTGAAGAGGTTCAGAGGAGGACTCATAATGACAAACTATGCCTAGAATGAGAAAAACTGTTAATGTCTTTGGAAGGAGAGCTACTTAGATTTTGAGAGGATCACTTGAAATTACCCAAATGGCAGTCAACTCAATTGCTTCTTCCCAGAGCTAGGAATGTTAAATTTATCTTGAAAGGGAAAGCAAATTAGGAAGAGACCAAAACATACAGTTAACTGATGTGCAGCCTTGCACCTAACGATTTTCAGCCTTTGGTTTTTTCCTCTTCTGCCAAATAGCGCAACACAGAATTTAACAGTTTCATTGGGAAAATCAACAATGTAAAGATTGGGAGTTAAGCATGAGGCACTATAATTTAAAGGGCGATCCATTTTTTAAAATTTTGATTTTATCCTATTTTCAATGTAGGGAAGAGATTACAGGTTGTTCAGGGTCTACCTACTAGATCAGACTCACAGTGATCTGCTTGTTTACAACCTCCCAAGTGCTGGTAGGCTGGGATGATAGGCACATGCCACACTGAGTCTTTCCATTTATATTAGTCAGGAATATTTCAAGACAGAGTACAATTTTAAATTTGAAGTGAAAGAATTACTTTACTACATTCCAAATAGTTTGGTTTCCCAAAGACTCACACACTTTGTACACAAGGAAAGGAACAGCTCCTTTCATTTCTAAATGTCCTTTTACACACTTACCAATTATTTAGCATTTAAGTCATTTGCATGTTTTCCTAGTTGCCAAAAAGGTTAATGTAAGGAATAGAGTTTAAGCAGTTGGCTTACAAACAGCAGAAAGAAAGAAAGATTATATGGCTTTTTCCTCTTCAAATTTTAATATACAATCATTTGCAGACTCTGAAATAAAAAGGCAGACCCCAAAATTCAATTATACTAATTTGGTGGACCGTAGCTTCTTATCTTATTGGAACACACTATTGATTTCTTTTCTCATAAAAATAAAGGAAAAAAGATCACATGGTTAAACAGAGGTCCTCACTCAAATGCTATTGGCAAATGCTTTCCAAGGAGAGAATTTGAAACATAAATTTTGTTTTAAATAACACTGGGAGCAGGGCATGGTGGCGCATGCCTGTAATCCCAGCACTTGAGAGGCTGAGGCAGGAGGATCAGTGCAAGTTCGAGACCAGCCTGGGTCACAAAATGAGCTCAAGGCCAGCCTGAACTGCACAGCGAGACCCTGTCTCAAAAAGACAAAAATAAATAAATAAATAAATAAATAAATAAATAAATAACATTGGGACGACAACAGGGTTTTCAATGTTTTCATTTGATTCACAAAGATAGATATTTAATGATTTTAATAATCCTCTTGGCATTCAATAACAAGTAATGAGGGAGTCATAAGATTTTCATGATGTCAATGATTTAAGAAATATATTTCAAGACCAGAATTTTTTCTTTTTGACATAGGATCTCACTATGCAGTTCAGGCTGACGTTGAGCTCACTTTGCAGCCCAGGCTGGTCTCAAACTTGCAATAATCCTCATCACAGGGGTACACTACCACACCCAGCTAAGACTATATATTTTGCATTCTTTATGAAATAAAAAAAATTAAAAAGAAAAAACTCAAGATTTAGACTGCTCAAAAATCAATAAAGTTTGCCAAAACAAATAAACAAACAAAACACAATTTCTTTCTATTTGCACTTTTATTTATTTATTATTTTCAAAAGAGAACAGATATAGCAAAAAAATAGAAACAATACAGAGTGCTGGGGAGATAACTCAGCTGCATAAATGCTTGTCTGGCAAGGTCCATACCTGACCCTCCAAAAAAAGAAAAGAAGGGAAAAGAAATGACACTGAATTTCAGTGAATGTATTTAACAGATAAATGTTTCAGGTAGCAAATCACAGATCTTATGACTGTTTACCACTGAAATATCTATCTGGCATTTCAGTTGATGTTCTGATCCTTGAAGCCATATTGTACAGATATGATCTATGCTTTTCACTTTGTACCTAAAGAAATGGCAACCAGAGAAGCAGGGAGAGCTGACTCACATGCCCATCTGTGTATTACCAGATTTGGCGAGAGGCTCTCCATTATACTATGCTGCATTTTTTGGTCACTGCGTTTTTAAAGGAAAGATTTGTTAGCTCAAATGATGTAGCAATCCAAAGCAAACGTGATGCTCATGATCTGACAGCCTGGAGAATTTGAGCAATTTATATCCAGGGGTTTCTTGCTAACTATCAGGAAAACTTTTGGAAAACAAGAACTTTGTAAGGGCTTGTCATAAACATCTTCTCTATTGGAAAAGAGGAATGCTGCTGGAAAGCCACGCTCCTATACTGACTCAGTGCATCTAATGGTGACAAGCGAAGGAGAGTCCTCAAGTTAAAAACCAAATATTAGGAAAAGTGCCAGACAAAATAAAAGCTAGGGCTTTGAGTATAACCCAGTGGGTCTCTGGATAACAAGGGAAATGCAGACATTTATGAAGAGGGACCATGTGAATTGAAGGGTAGTAGTGTGTATAACTAAGTGTGGCAGTGTGGGGTTCAGCACTGAGGTCATATTCTGAGGCATGATTTTGGGCTCACTGCCTAGAGAAAAATGTGTGAGGAGTACCACATCTACCACAGCAAGGAGAAGGTCTAATGCAGAGGGTGGCGATTTGGGAAATGCCAGGAGAATTTGAGGGAGCCTGACACAAGTAATACACATCTGTGGCTGAAAGAGAGAACATTCACTTCTCCCTAGCATCGAAGGGATGGGGGAGCTAGGCAAATTGTTTGAGCAAAAGTACTTGGTTATTTACCTGGAAGTCAGCTTTAGTGTAGAAACCAAATTTTGCTCTAAGAAATCTGGCATTGAAGGACTGAGGGGATAGCTCAGCTACAAAAGAAAAAAAAAAAAAAAGCCCGGTATTGGAAATGAGGTTTGTGGTTTACAAGTTAATTTACATTTGGATGAGTACAAGAGAAAAAGACAGCACTTATGTGTGAGGAGAGGGAACAAGCCTGTAGGATAAAGCTACTATTTAGTTTTTCCCTTTCCCCAGTGGCTTTCACCCTTGTTGTATATATTTTGGAGAAAAATTAGAGGTAAATGGAAGTATAACTTGGCATACAAATTAAGTATAGGAGCCCTAGCTCCACCCTGGCATGAGTTATGTTCCATCTAGGCATACTCAAAATCCTTTATCCCCACCGGAAGAAGTGTGCTGAAATGGGACTTGGACAAGAAGTAGTGAAAATTCAACATATGCATGCTACAGAGAACAGTGCTTTGCATAGCTACACAGCTTTCATCTGTGGACTTGTATCTACTAGGGAATTTAGATGCAGCAGTTGAAATTCAAACTGTTCCCTGAAGCTTTAGCGATCTGAAGGGCCTCTTATCTAGCCCTCTGGCTTGTCTAGACACTCCTACTCTGTGCAAAGAAGAGTCTATTTAAAGAAATTGAAAGTTAAAAAAAAAGGAACGCACAACTTCTTTTACTCTTAAAATATTAAAAACAAAATATAAGACAGCAATTCAAAAATCATTATAAGAGCAGAGGTAGTTAAGAGTGCCATTGCCTCTCATAGGAAACATCTCAGTCTCTTCATTTCACTATAAGCACAAAGGGAATGTGATGGCTGCTTTGCCGTACCTTGGGGCGTTACTGGGGATACCATGTGAAATTAAACATGTGACTATGCTTTCTTATGGCTGAGGATAAATCCCACCTAATAGAAACTCATTTTTAGCAAATTATATCTTTTTTCTATCCTCAGCAGAAACTGAGGACATTTGATTACATACCTTAAAATAAGACACTCACTGACATTTACAAGACCAA
This sequence comes from Myocastor coypus, assembly GCA_004027025.1. Taxonomy (NCBI): domain Eukaryota; kingdom Metazoa; phylum Chordata; class Mammalia; order Rodentia; family Myocastoridae; genus Myocastor; species Myocastor coypus. The sequence continues at coordinate 26,029 of PVJA010015435.1, read as the reverse complement.
CACAAAATGGCTCCTCTGCCATTGTCTCCTCTCTATTCCACTTCTCTTTTTCGGCCCATTTACACTACAGTAAATTTACAGAACTTTGAGAATCGACTTCTGAATTTTATAGAATGTTACACTGGAAGGACTTTTCGGAAACCACTTAGTATAGCTGCTTTCTTTTAGTATAAGGTACGGAACTTGGCAAAGATCATATAATGACAGAGCCAGCATCAAAACTGGAACCCAGGCTGGGAAGATAGTGCCGCGGCATAAGCACCTGCCTGGCAAGCACAAGGTCCCCAGTTCAATCCCCGAACTTGCATGCTGTACTGTATAGCAAGACCCTGCATCTCAAAAGAAAAACAAACTGGGACAAACGGGTTCCTTTTCACTATGATCTTTTTTGTTTTTCTTTTTTTAAAAAAAAATAGTGGAAGACAGCATGTAGGGCTGGGGAGAGAATTCAGGGGCACTAGGCAAGCACAATATCCCAAGTTCAATCCCTGATACAACATGTGGTGCCAGCCCCAGAACCCGGGGTGCACTGTGCTGGCCCTGAAACTGGGAGACTGAGCGTGGCGGCACATGCCTCTAAAGCCGTCACTGAGGAAGCTGATACAGAAGGAGCACTCTGATTCTAAACTGTGTAGGGAGACCCTGTACCAAAAGAATGAAAACAAAAAAAAAAACCTGGGACCCACGGACTCTTTTGACCACAACCCCTCCCCCCTAAAAAAAAAAAAAAAAAAAACTGATGGAAGAAAGCATGCAGGTCTACAGAGGTAGATCAGTGGCGTAAATGCCTGCCTAACTAGCACAAGGTGCTGAGTTCCACCTGTGGCACTGCATGCCTTGTCGGCCCCAAAACCCAGAAACCGGCTGTGGTGGCACATGCCTGTAATCCCATCGCTGAGGAAGCTGACACAGAAAGGTCAATATGAGTGCGAACTGCATAGCGATACTTGTATGGAAAGAAAGAGGGGAAAAAAAGCTGGTACCTACAGACTCTTTTCACCGTGATCCCCCCACCCCTGCGGAAAAAAAAAACATGGTGGAAGAAAACACGCAAGGCTAGGGAGAGAACTCAGCGGCATAACCGTGTGCCTGGCAAGTACAAGTTTGCGAGTTCAATTCCTAGTACCGCAAAAACAAAACGCATGCAACCCTCAAACTGCTAGTGAGACCTTGGTTTTGAAAAATTTCATTGTGTTCTTCTGGCAAGCATGTATTTAGGAGTTTTTGTTTTTGAATTGCTAGCTTTCAGAAGGTGAGAGGATTTCAAATCTCGGCTAATCAAAGAAACACTGTGTTGGGTCACAAAGGGGCTGTTTCTGCTCTTAATTTAGGAATTGAAAACTCCAAAGGATATGAAAACGTGCTTTTTAACCTATTCCTGACCACGTAAATGTTTAGACTTTTCCCCGGACTGTTAGGGATTCCAAAGACTAATAAAGCATGTTATTCAAACTCAAACCATTCAGCCACACACGCACATCCGTGCACGTACGTGTGCACATGAATGTACACAAACACACACAAGTGCAAGCACACACACACACACACACCACTGCCAGAGAAATGTAAGAGTTAATTAGCAGTCCCCAAAGAATGTTTTTGTTTATTCATTCAGACTGTAAAGTGTCCTTTCATAACAGAGATTAGTAAATAAAGCATTAACTGAATTTCAATAAAGCATTAACACAAACCAGGACGCTTTAACCTAATGCCAGAAGTGACCGTCAAAAAAGTAAAATTTATTACATTTCCCTATGTACTTTGCAGCAGCTTAAAAGTTTTAAATCCTCAGGACCAATTGCTTCAATTGCAGTTTGGAGGCTTTTCCTGCTGCCTCCGTGAGCTAGCCCAGTTGAATCACTAGAACAAGCTATGGAGGGAGGTCAATTTCAAATCAACTTTTAAACCAAATGTAAAATAAGAGGGAAACAAAACAACACCAGGATCCGACAGTGGAATCACCAAGATCAACCTGTCACAAGGGTAGAAGGGCCCCTGGGGCTGCGCAGACAAGGAATTAAAACAGCGCGGGCTGCCACTCCCTCCTGTCCAATAGCGCACAGCCTGCACATCCCACAGTCTTTTCCGTACAGTGTGGCTGCAAGATTTTGTCTGCATTTCAGTAATTTGTCAATAGCTGTGGGTCCGCCGAAACTAGAACGAAGCCCCGGCAGTGATCCAGTTTTCTGCCCTAACACCCCTTTCCCAAGGCTGTCCTCCCTTACCAAGTATTTCTCAAAAGGTATGTACATAGGCGCACCATGAGCTACGCACAAAATTGACTAGATATCTTCCCCGCATCTTATTGCCAGATAACCACGATTGTTCCCTACACAACTCAAAACCACCAGTCAAAAATTCCTCTATTTTTGAAGTTTCCAAGCTACCATTAAGATACACACATCCGATATAAACTATAAAATTATAGCCATGAAATTTGACGGGCTGTAAAGTTTAAGTTCCTTCACTTCTTTATTTGCTGAATTATGTAGCAACTAAAACTCTAGGCTAAGTTTTAGAATCCCCTCTATACTCACCTGAGTTATCCCAGGAGCTCTGCTGCGGCTGCTGCTGCTGCTTGTGCTGCCGCTGCTGCTGCTTCGGCTACCTCGGTTTATAACCAGGTAACTTCCGCAAGTGAGCGCGGAAGAACACAGAATCTGGCTTTTTAACCTGAAAACTATTTGAGCTGTACCAAGCTCCACTCACAGGGGGAGGCGCCTTGCAGCAACTTCAGGAGACTTTGCCCCGCCCAGCATTCAGAAACTGATCCTGAGTCATGAGGAAAATCTGGAAGGCACCCCTGCCAGATGTGCAGATGGGATGCCCACTCCAGATCCACCCACCAGCAAACTGGAAAACCCAGAAAGCCACGTTTGAAAGGTCTTTCTGTTCCAAAGAGAAATAGGACTTTCAGGGAGAGGATCTGCAAGGTTTCTGACTTCTGTCCCAGAATTAATACGGCAGACATGGATATTACTCGAGAGAGGACATGCAGAGAAAAATATTAACATATTGGCAAAGTTCTTATGAGCTAAGCTGCAGACATGGCCCTTGTGGAAATATCTGACAGTGATGAGGACTTCAGCAAGTGGGTGGGAGTGAAAGATCACCTAATGTGGTGCACGAATCAAAAGGTCAGTTTGGGAAAGAGCAGATATCATGTGGCCAAGGGCAGAGAGAAGGAAGTTAAGATTCCATGGTAGCTGTAAAAAGCCTCATTTCTAGCAACAGCACAACTGAGATTCTGCCAAGCAGACCTAGATGAAAAGCAGAGCAAATAACTATGTTTGCTCTGAAAAGCCATCCAAGAAGCTTCAGTGGGCTGCTCAGACCCCCATTAAAACTATGCTACATCCCAGCCAAGGGCTTGTCCTGGTTGTCCTGAGACAGTCATTTGGGTACAGTTCTGGGGATGAGATTCTCACGTTGTTTTGCTAGTTTATGCTCACAAACTATGAAAGCCCCAATCACCAGTTTTCCCCATCAGCGTGGTGTTCGTCTTTAACTTGAAATTAATACTCTTTGTCCCAATCTCTGCAAACCTGCTTCCGGCTAAGCCGAAGATCTGATATGGAGAAGGAAGGGAGGGAGGGAGGGAAGGAAGGAGCAGCAGCGGGAGAAGAGAAGAGACAGAATAAGTGAGCAAGGTAGAGCCTAACAGGGAAGGAAATGTGCTCCCCCATTTTCCAGTCCCATACCAATTTTTTCAGGAAACAGGCATGAATGTTCACGTAGCTCAGTCTCTGAAACCTCCCCCTTGACATTTCCCTATAGATATCTCTGTGCCCTTTATGCCGACATGGAAATCTAGCTAGGGTTAGGAGGAAAAACAACATTCCAGAACCCAGGAGAATTAAGACTTTAAATATTGGTGTCCAAGTTGGCTCAAAACCGAGTGATTTCTTAACCAAATATTCCTGATGTTGTAGAATTTTGGCTTTGAAACCAAGGGAAAATGTTTTGACTGAGCTCATCTTCGGACTTCTTTGCAACCTGCCTAACTTTAAGTTAAGTAGAAAATTATAAAATCTGCTACTTGAAAGGACACCTAGCAGTTCTATTTACCTGTCTGATCAATGCAGAAGAATCTTCCTGACAATTTGGCAAACAGTCCTCCATATAGAAATTTATTCCATGTTTGGGCTTTCCCTAGTAGTTAAACGCACCTTCTTAGATTGAATAAAATTAACTTGACCCAAGCTATTTTCATTCCTTCTTTCATACAGTCATCCTTTAGAATACCTATCACATCACCCCAAATCATTATTTCTCTGAGATAAATATCCACAGTTCTTTTAAATCATTTCTCATAAGATATTATTTCCAGATCTTTTGCCAGCCTGGTTGTCTTTTGAGCATAAACCTGCTCAGTGCGTAGCTTGTAGCTTAATTAAAACCCTCTGTGGTTTCTTGCATGAATTACTTTTGTGTAGCTGATTCTATGCTTGTATAATTGACTTTTAATTTAACTTAGACTCTGGACTGTGTAGTCATTATATTGTTTAGTTCAACCTATACCCTTTCTCAACCCCTTTTTATTTACATTTTTGCACCCTAAAGATCCCTTTTCAGAAATTTTTTCTGACTACATTTCCTAAACATTTTGATACCACAGATGTACTTTAAATAGGTTTATGCAGTACATACGCATGTGTATTCTATGTATAAGAAAGAATGTTTTCATCTTTTAGAAACTAATATTTGCCATCAAAGGCAATATCACCCATTGGGAAAATGTAGAGTCTACTCTATCCTTTTTATTATTTATTTTTATTTTTATTTTAACCTGAATATTTGATCAGCCCAGCTAATAAAGGTATTGAATGAGATGGATACAATACAGAATAATGCAGCATAATCTTCGAGTATTTCCCTTGTTAATGATCACTTTTAATAAATATGTTCAAACTTCAAACATTACATATAACCTCACTAGCACCCAGCTCCTGTATTTCCATCTTCTCTGAGGATATGTAGGGATTTTTTCAAACGTCTTACATTTTATGCTATGATATTCCTATCATTCCCGCCTCTGCACACACAATTCTAGATATCCTTTCAAAACACAACTGTTCCCTTTTTAAGGCCTTAAAAATGACCTGCTTCACAGGCATATTGCACTTCTACCAGAGATTAATGCCATGCTCACGGATCATCAATTTCCAAGATCTAGACTGTGCACCCTCCAATATTGTCACACTTTTTTATTAGAAATTGTGTTTACTTGCTTTTTTGCATCCCTCCCTTTGCCATAATTCTTTTGAATGTTACCACGACTGGCACTGTGATCACATCTGTACATTTTCTAACCAAGCTCAGATATGATTTCTGTAGGCTTGGAACTGTGAGGTCATGGAAGGCTGCTAAGTACTGCTTTATTACCTCTTCATCTATCTTAGTCTTTAATTATCTTGCCAGTTCAAAGATCATTTCCTTGACGAGGATGTTAAGCACCTTGCCCAAAGTCACACTCTGTATAAATTGGCAGACCTGGGATTCAAATCCCACTCTTATTCTAACGTCTGGCTCTTACCATAATTCCATGTAGTTTTCAGGTACCAAATGAGTGTCGTGCTATTTGTGCTCCAAAGAGTGAGCAAGACCCTCTCCTTCAACAGTATTCAAGGCAAGCTTCTTCAGAGGTGAACTTTGAAGCGAATCTTGAACAATCAGTGTAATTCCAGTAGGAAGAAAGAAATGATATTTGCATATGTTGAATATAGTAATGGAGCATTCTGAGCATTGATGGTATCCAAGAAAGAAGAAGTAATGAATAACAATAAAGCATCGTGTGTCTGTCTCATAGTGTACTCAGTGGGTCGTTACGAACATAAAAACCATAAATGGTCGAAAGACAGCTGGAGTGTTCCTGCCTTCCTTTAAAGGTTATTCATTCAAGTCCTCTTGTTTATTAGCAATATATCCTCCACCAGGCACAGTCCTGCTGCTCCTTGTTTTCTTGCTCTGTTAAATGAAAATTATAGTAAGCCTATTTCAGAGAGATGTTTTGAAGGTTAAATGAGCTAGTTAATACACGTAAACTACACAGAGCAGTATCCGTCCTATGTGTGTTCATCAAATTTTACTTGCTCTCTTTATTACTGTGATTCATTTGTTCATTAAGTAAGCATTGAATGAGTTCCTATTTTGTGTCAGATCCTGTGCAAAATGCTTGGTATATGATGGTGAGCAATAAGAAACATGATCTATGCCCTCAGTGAGTTAAAGATCATCAATCAATTAACTTCATGGCAGCTTTCAGTCTGCATTACTTTTTGTTCCATTATGTGGGTAGGGTGGCACATTTAACCACTATAAGCTCACTTCTCCAAAAAGTCTGTGGGAAGAAGTCTTTCACCTACCAGCCTGGGGTTTGTGGCACAAGCTCAAAGCTAGTCCTTCCAAGGTGCTATGTATTCAAATTAACTTTACTGCATCATTCAGTGGAGTGTTGGGTTCTGTTCCTTTGCTTTTTTCAGGTTTATGCCCAGCCAAGCTACTTCCCCTATTTTAGCATTTTTCCAAGACTATACAATTGAGTTCCTCTGCAAAACAGGGACAGTTGCCCTTGGTGTTCCAGTGGTGGCAGTGAGGTGTACACTAGTGTAATATAACTCAGCTGCATGAACACTCCCATTTGGTTGGGCAGCAAGCTATGGTCCCTGACTCTTTTAATGTTATAAATCCCCAAGGCCCTGTAAATCTCAGCAGAAAACTCTAAGAGGATAGACTGTTAGTTTACAAACCAAAAAATCTTAGTCCAGTTTGGGGTGTTGCTCCATCAATATCTTTGCAGGGGGTAAATTGGGTGTCTTCCTTTTGGGCCTGCTTAATAAATATGTTGCACTGGGCAATCAACAGAACCTCGTCTAAGTAAGGGAAGCAATTCTTTTTCGTTGTCATTCAAATTGCTTTCCCAGTATTAGGAAAAAAAATACTGTCCTGAGTTGATGAAGTAAATTATTAGCATAGTTGATGATGTCTGACTATATCAAATCTGTACTACTCTACGTGGTCACCAAAACTGTTTATGCACCAAAGACTTGGTTTTCATACTATGTGATACTAGTCTAGCTGGACTTTGTGTCCCATTTCTCAGGGCTAGATGCAGTTTTCTGGAACTTAGGCATCTCAGGCTGGTGCTGACATAGGAAAGTCAGAGCTCAGAAGGTTTGGGGGTGATGCTTTGAACACATATGTCATCTAAATTTTAGGTGTAAATTGTAACTGAGGAGGGAAAGTTCCAAAAACTTAGTATGTCAGCACCATGAGACAGTGGTAAAGCCATAGGTACAGCAAAAGGGAAATAGTGGAAAACTGAAGTAATTTAAAATTCTTCAGAGCAGAATCACATTGTATGAGGCAGGATGGAGCCAAATATTACAACCCAAAGATAGAGAACAAAGCCAGGGATCAGTAACTAACTCTAAGTGTTTGTTGGATCTCTGGCATAACTGAACCCTACGTCCACATTTTTGCTCAAGATTTCCCCTTACCAGGACTCTTTTTCTCATATTTCCATTTATTCAGGCCTTGCTTATTATTTTTGGGGGGGAGGGGTACTGGGAATCAAACTTACACACACACACATTTAGAAAATCAAGTAAAACTGTGTTCTAGGATTTTCAAACTTTGGAAATGAGGCAGTCTGATAGAAAATCACAGTATCTCTTGTCAGAACTGCATATCCATAAATAGCTCTTTGAAAGATAAAAAGGCTCAGAGAAAATTAGGAAAAAATAGGAGAAGACAGTCTTGGGTTATCATTAAGGGTAAAGATAAAATGAGAATGGGGTTAGAAACAAACAGAATTAGAAAAATTTCCAACATGGAGGTGGATTTTTTTTTTCAGTCCAAGTGCAATGTCATTTACCTTTCATTGAATTTGTTTTTTTTTTTTTTGTTTTGTTTTTTTAATCAACCAATATTATTTATTCAGAGTTTAAATTGATAAAATGGGTTTCTTACTATCTCTCTTTTTTTTTTTTTCTTTAAAGAGTAAAAACAAATTTTGGATTTGTGAACAACTGGGTTGAGTGTATTCACCTCTATGCTGGGAGACAGAGAGGGGAATAGAAAAAGCTCTTTGAAAATAAAAAAAAAGCCGGGCGTGGTGGCTCACACCTGTAATCCCAGCACTTGGGAGGCTGAGGCAGGAGGATTGGTGCGAGTTCGAGACTAGCCTGGGCTACAAAAGTGAGCACAGGACCAGCCTCAACTGCATAGCGAGACCCTGTCTCAAAAAAGACAAAAAAAAAAAAGATTTATGCGATTTTGTTAAAATGTATTTTTCCAGTTCACTTCTAAAGGTCTTATAAGCCTCATTAAGCTAACCATAAGTCCTACTTATATAGTCATTCTTGTCTTACCTTCCCCTTGTTGTAAACACAAATATTAAAATTGTATATATAAAACAAAAGTATTACAACATAAAAATTCATATAACTTTGCTAAGTGAAATTCTATGTTACTTGTAATTTTTATTTTAATTCTAATTTATACTCTGTTTAAAGTTTTTTTTAAAAAGAAAAACCCTACATTTAAAAACTCTACAGGTCTGACCTTCTCATTTCTTTGACCTTTCCCTATCTTTGGTTGGATCCAAGAAAGAAGAAACCATGGTATGAAAAGCACTAAAGTCTTAGGACCCATTGTGTGCTATCTCATTTATTTATCATGAAAACAACTCCAGCAGAGGTTGTTTCTCCTCAGGCGAACCTGTGTAGAGGGAGTGTTAAGCAATTGGCCTCAGAATACAGTGGAAGGAAACAGTGGAGCCCATTTCTTGAAAACAGTTTTTTCAGCCTCACCATCTTAGCAATTTAGTGAGAACTTTTTGTCTCAAAGTAAAAAAAAAAAAAAACAACAAAAAAAAAACCCCTAAAAATAACATTAAAAAGCACTAGCAATATATCTCAGTGCAAAGGCCCTGCCTGGGTCCAACCTTTGTTCCCACAAATAATAAAAATACTTCTTCCAAATTCTGATTTCCCTTAAACAATCTTGCCTCCAAACAGAAAATAAGCATTAAGTAATAGAGTTTCAAAGATTTTTATAAAACATAAATCTTAGTTTATTAAGAATTAGGATGGCTATGAATTCATGTGAATAAATGTTAAGAAATGAGAGTTGTATTTGTAATTGTTTCAAACTGAAAACACCCCAGTTATCCTAGTTTCAGAAATGAGGAATGGATAGGCATTTGGCAAAGCTTGAGGGTAGGGGTTATAGAAAGGAAATAGGGATGGCTATAAAAAGGGAACACTGAGGGATCCTTGAAGTTTTGGCACTGTCTAATATCTTATCTGAGATGGTGAATAAATAAACCTAGTATAGTTAACTGTGCAGAACTAAATACATACACACTTAAGAGTATTAATAAAATGACAAATCTGAATCATGTAAATTACTAACAACAAACTCAATATTCTAGTTGTAGTATTATACCAGAATTTTGCAAAATGTCACCATTAAGGACACCTGAGGAAAAGGTAAAACAATATCTCTGTACTGTTTCTTACAACTGCAGGTGAATATACAATTTTCTTTAAAACTTTTTATCAGAGATATGTACTAGAAAGCTGTTTTCTTTGTTTTCCATTTTTTATTTAATGAAACAATAAAATAAAATATCACACCAAAATAGTAAGCAAATAATAATGATTAATACACTGTATATGATTATTTTCAAAATACTCAGTGTACAAGATATCAAAAAATAAGTTTCTCATGCAAACATTATGTTGTCTCACGGGTGTGAGAACCCAAAAGAGGAAAATAAAATCTCAAAGATTCAATAGATACTTTGAATGGGAAAGAGTCTATTCAAAGGGAAGGAACAACTGGGTTGAGGCAAAGAACAAAGGAAGTAAGGGACAAAGATATACTTAGCAGGATAGTATACAAGCAGGGTCGTTTGGGTAGTTGTGCTGCTGATTTCTGGTGGTCTATTGAAAGAAATAGTTAATGCTCAATTTTTTTTTTTAATTTCTTACAACTTTTTAAAGCTAAGTTTGGGGCCCGACAGGATGGCTCAGTGGTCTAAAGCGCCTGTTTGGGGAAGCTTGGGTGGCTTCACGGACCGCAGTTCGATCCCCAGCACCACATGCTGCCCCAGCCCTGCCCTCGTGGGGGGGGGGGGGGGGGGGACTGAGCCAGCCATAAAAATGAGTGAATAAAAGCAAAAATGGTTCTGAAACAAGAATAAAAATAATAGGGGCTGGGGAGATAGCTCTGAGGCACAAGTGCCTGCTGGGCAAGTGCAAGGTCGTGAGTTTGAACCCTGGTCCCCCACAAAAAAATAAAAAAAAAAAAATAAATAAATAAAAGTTAATTAATTAATTAATTAATTAAAAATTCTAAATAAAATAAAAAATAAAGCTGTTTGTAGATTTATATCTGTTATCCTAAACAAATAAGGTGAAGATAGCACTATGCAATACAACAGCCATTGCTGAATTCTGATCATCTTTTTAAATGAAATTTTCTATTGTTTCTAACTTTTTTCTTTCTTTTTCTTTTTTTTAACATTTGGTATTCTTTGAAAAATAAAAAGAAAAAATGTTAGGGCGAGCCCAATAGCTGAGCAGATTAAAGTGCCTGCAAGCAGGCACAGTGGCCAAGAGTTGGATTCTCAGTCCTGCCATGCCACAACCACCACCGAGGCATGCTGAGATGGCAATTGAGACTCTGTATGGTGGCACATGCCTGTACTCCCAGCTCTTGGGAGGCTATAAAGAGGCAGATCACTATGAGCTTGATCTAGTAGTGAGACCTTGAACACCCTGTAGACCTTTCCTAAAATACTTTTTAAAAATTAAGAATAGGTAAGATTTTAGGAAATTATGTACATAGTAATTACTTTCTTTGCTTTATTTTTTTCTTTACTTATAAAAGTTCAACTTTATACCAGAATCTGTCTCAGATCTTTTTAAAAAGTGACCTCTTCTCTCAAGTATTTTAGCACAGAAAAAAAGACTTGTATTCACACAAATAATTTCATTTCAATATAATTAGTAAGGTGGAGCAATTTGCAATAGGATAATAAAATAAAATGTCCATTGAAAAAGTTTCTGTCTTAAAATAAGAAGCTAACAAATATTAATGTAGGGTTATTGGTATAAGTCAAAATTTTTCTAGAAAAATATCTTTTTCAAAAGAAAAAATTATAATAGTGGTAGGTCTCAGCAATTCAGAAGGATTTTAGGGGCAGGCTAGCTCAGGCTGCCTTAAGGGTGGGTCTGGGGATCGACCTGCAGTCCCTGTGCCAGACAGGTATTGCCCACATAGGTGCTTAAACCACTGAGCTAACCCAACCCCCCCCCACTACACTCCATCTCAGCAATTCAGACCAGGACAAAAGTTAGTGGTACAACTCTCAGCTCAGAAAGACTGTTACCCAGGGAGCAAAACAGTTGACTGAGCCTGAGTACAAGGAACAGATTTAATGTCTGGGAACCTTGTACTCAAGAACATAGCTTTGCAAGCTCCTCTGCTGTTGGTTCAGAGGGTGAACTCTACTCCAGAAACCTGTGAATAATAGGCTCAGGGCAGATAATAATAATAATAAAGGAGTAAAAAGTGAAGCTGTGAGGTCTCTCGTACAGAATGTATTAAGAACTTCATGAAAATATAAACAAAAAATCAAATTAAGAATGAGGTTGCTCTAAGCATATTTATTGTGTAGCCACATATGTACTGGCCCCAGTTAATTTTTTGGTTGTACCTCTACAATCACAACATCTAAAGAACACAGACCATCACATCACCTCCTTCTTAGGCCCTCTTTCTTAGTGTCCATTATCTGAGGTAACTGAGACCTAAGTGGCTGTTTGGGACCTAGTCATTGTATAGTCACATTAGTGGACACTTCAGAATTGGCCAGTGGACTAGACTATAGGTGCTAAGGTCAAATTTAAAGCAAAACAGACTGGGAAACTCTGGTACCCACTGGCTAAAAGGATACCAGTATGAAGTAGCTCAGGATGATGGTCATTCCACATGTGTACAACACAGAGCACTAAACACAGTCTTGAGGACTGGGATAAAATGCCAACTTCATCATTTGGTGCTATTGAATTTCATATGTGCCAGTTTGATCTGCTGTAAAATGAAGTTAAAAACCATAGTAATTTTGTCATACTGTTGTTGTGAAAATCCAAAAGAATCATAGATAAAAACATTGTGAGACTTTCATTGTCAATCGAAAAGTAAGATATTTCAGAGTGGTCACCAGTTTGACTACGTGCATCTCTGAGCCTCTCTCAGCAGGCAGGAGCTGGCCCCAGAGATGCCTGAAAGAAGTAAGGTTTAAAAAATGCATGACCCCAACCTGCAATGGTGGCCAAGATAAAACAGTCTCATTTTCCACCCGCAGCCCAGGTACTCTCTTAAAAATTTCCGGACAAACAAGCATGGGGAGATCACGTATTTTGAAGAAGATAATCAAAGAACCTCTGCACAGTCTTGAAATCTGTTGTTTTTTTTTTCCTTTCTCTATATCTCAGGTATGAGGTTTTAAATTCTTTCAAACTGGAAATTCCAGCAGGTACAGTCAGAACTGTCCCAAGAAATGCCTATGCCCCTTAGCCAAAAATCTGGAAAAAGTACAAGCGAACAATAAAAAATCATTAACAATATACAACCTATTCCAACTAAATATCAAAGAAACACTCACTCCTCTGGAGTTTCAGCAGGGCTCAGTAAAGAGCTAATCTTCCATTCTTGCTTGGCCAAAACAGACGGAGCTCCACTGCTTCACTCCAAATAGTGCAAGCCCAATATTAAGCTGAGTCTCCACTCCCACCTAGTAGCAAGTAGACTAGACACGGTGCTATGAGGCAAAGCTAATTCATTTCAATGTGTAATTACCATTTCCCGTGAAACAAATGAAAAAACAGAAAATTTCAGAAAAGAAACACAAAAATGTAAAGAAAAAGAAGCACATGGAAATTACATAACTTGGAAACACAAACAAATGAAAACAGTTGCTGGGTAGGCCAATCAGTGCAGCAGAGAGAACAGAAAATAGAATCAGTGAACTTGAATTCAGGTCAACAGAATTTATTCACTATAAGAAATGCCAGTGAAAGTAGACTGATGAAAGGAACAGGGACTCAGTAATCTATGGGGCGTTAATATAAAGGCTAACATCCATATTAATGGAGTTTTGGAAGGAGAGAGTAGAGAATACTCTATTGAAACTCTATTTGGAGAAAGAAAATATATGAATTCGTCAAAGTTTTGAAGACATAGACGTACAAATTCCAGAAGCTGATTAAGCCTCAAAAATAAATAAACCCAAAGAAGTTCATGCCAAGATATCTTGTCAGTGTCCCTTTTCTGCATTTTAACAGGGAAGAAGACAGAATCCCACAGAAGTCAAGCCCTGACTTTCCCTTCTTCTATCCTCATGACTACCCATCAGGTCTATTCATTCAGCAGGGAACCTTGTATTCAAAAGCCTAACTTTGCAAGTTCCTCAGCTCTTGGATGGGAGAATGAACTGTACTGCAGAAACCTGCCTACAATGGGCCCTGCTTAGATAATAATGGAGTTATGGGGACTGACTGCAAAATGAAATTGTGAAGTGAGTTATTATTTGTCAATTATTCATCCAGCTATTGAAGAGACAATAAACAAACTAGAGGTGTCTTTCCTTGTGCAGTTATATTCTATTAGGCGGAAGTAGCCATATAAGGATCATGCTCAGAAAGATAGTAATTAGAACAGTGACTACTCACATACATATTTTCCCAATAAAGGTCTTATGTCAGACACTCTTTCATTCATGCAATATTCATTAAGCACTCAGGCACTCATGACATCTAAGAACCTGCTGGATCATAAAAATATAGACATAGTTCTTACCCTCAAGAATTAAGTAGTGTTGAGTCTTCCTAGTCTCTACGACCACCGCTGTTGTTGTGGTCGGCTCACTGAACCTCACGGCTCAAAGAGCCGGCTCGGTCCCCTCCCTCGACGCCATGAGGTGGATGTTCAAGGAGGACCGCTCACTGGAACACTGATGCGTAGAATCTGCGAAGATTCGAGCGAACTATCCCGATCGAGTTCCGGTGATTGTGGAAAACGTCTCAGGCTCTCAGATTGTTGACATTGACAAATGGAAGTATTTGGTTCCATCTGACGTCACTGTGGCTCAGTTTATGTGGATCATCAGGAAAAGGATCCAGTTTCCTTCTGAAAAAGTAATCTTCCTGTTTGTGGATAAGACGGTACCACAGTCCAGCCTAACTATGGGGCAGCCTTATGAGAAGGAAAAAGATGAAGACAGATTCTTATACGTGGCCTACAGCGGAGAGAATACTTTCAGCTTCTGAGGGCCAGCGCTGTGTGCTATGTGCACCGTTCCTAGTTGTGTATCTTGTACATAGCCAGTCATTTTCAGTTTTTCATCAAACTCTCCACATAGACCTATGAGCGCACTTGTAACTGGCTTTATTTCTTAGTATATTGGGTTTGTTTCCTTGGACTAGTAAATTATCTACAGAGTTTTATTTTGAATTTTTCTTTTGTGCACTGTCCTCATGGCTGTGTTCTCCAGGGAGCTTGTTCTTCTGGGAACAAGTGATGTAGTTTTCTCTGGGAATCTTTTAATGAAGCTCTTTCCATAATGAAGTGAGGTAGGTGCAGTGTTAAAGGGAAAGGGAAGTAGGGTGATGCATTTATTGTGGATTATGTTTGAAGTGTTGGATGGCCCAGTATTAAAAGCCTCCAAATTAAATCCTTAGCAATCAGAACACTTGCTTCACTAGATTTTGCCAACTGCCAATCATGTTGGACTGAACTAATCTGTTCCTCTTTCTGAAACTGTTAAGGTGAATAACTAACAATAAAATTTCCTCCATAAAGGCAAAAAAAGAATTAAGTAGTGTTCTAGGAGGCAGTTTCTCAAACTTAGCACCACTGACATGTGAGACTGAGGACTTATTCCATGCCTTGTCTACTGTCTAGCAATATAGTTCATCTGTACCCACTAGAACATAGTAGCATTATCCACGTCATGACAACCAAAGATGTCTGTATACATGACCAAATGTCACCTGGGTAGAGTGCAAAAATAATCCCAGATGAAAGCCACTGTTTTAGAGTAAGCTGACAACTACAAAAATAACTGAAATAAAATGTGGTTATTGTAACAGAACTTCTTTTGCCTCCCAATTGCTTCCAAACCTTTCAGAATAGGCCTCACCTCAACTTTGATATTATTTTCTGCTATGTGCCAAATCCCACACTATACTGTACTTAATCCTCCCAGAATGTCACATGCTTTTTTCATGCCCTGGAGTTTTCCACATACTTTTTTCTCACTTCAAATACTATCTCCTTGACAGCTACCACAAATGGTAAAGTGCTCCTCTAAAAGTTTTAAATCTTTCAGTTGTTTGCTTCTGTCTTAGTTATATTGACAATTGCATCAAGAGCATTTGCACTATGCTATATCCCAGCCCAACTGATTGAGTGATGATTGATTGTTTGACTCACTGATTCATTAAGACAGGATCTCACTAAGTCATAATTTCCTGGTCAGAATTCTGTGATCATAAGTGTGTGCCAGCATGCCTACCTAGTTATTTGCCTAATACTGAGGGTGAGTTTGCTTCCATAGCAGCAAGGAAAAGACCTAGAAAAAGAACAAAGGACTGGGGAGATAGCTCATGAGTATATGTGCCTGCGTGTCAAGCACAAGGACCTGGGTTCCATCCCTGGTACTGCATACTGGGTGAGCTCTATCAGCCACTGAAACTGGGCATGATGGTGCAAGCCTGTAATCTGAGCGCTGGGGAGTTTGAGACAGGAGAATCACTATGATTGTGAGCTATGTAGTGAGACTGTGTGCTAAATAAAGAAGAAGAAGAAGAAGAAGAAGAAGAAGAAGAAGAAGAAGAAGAAGAAGAAGAAGAAGAAGAAGAAGAAGAAGAAGAAGAAGGGGAAGAAGAAGAAGGAGGACGAGGAGGAGGAGGAGGAGGAGGAGGAGGAGTAGGAGGAGAAGGAGAAGGTGAAAGAGAAGGAGAAGGGGAAGAAAGCATGAAAAGCATAAATATCTCTCTAGCTGTAGCCCTCAAATTGAATTACTGACATTGTGCTTTGGGGAAGCAAAACACAGTAAAGTAAAACATTCCCATTTTTGTTCAGCTAAACTTGGTAGTAGGGAGTAAATACGTGTGGGATAGATTGGAAATAAGAGAGCATGGCTGGAGGATACATAATTATGAGAATACTGAATAGCCCTTGAAGATTACGCCTGAATTTAATAAGACAGTGTTCTGGGAGAAGTAGCTAAGAGATGGGAATGACAAAAGATAATGTAGCACAGTATATCACCAATGACAAAATACACAGCTCAGACTGCAGATCTGATGCCTGTCTCCACTGTACACAAGAGGTCTGCTGCCACCATGAGGTCTGGCTGTGTCAGCCACTGAAACTGGGTGTTTGTTAGTTTTTTAAAGCATGTAACAAAATGAAAAGTTCATAGAAAGATGAGAGTTTTAGACTATGGGGAAGCCCTGAGAATGATAGGCTCAGACAGGGAACACAAGCAGGGTGTGCCAAATGAACTGCTGTTCCAAGCTCAGAAAGCAAACTCATCCTTAGTACCTCTCACTCATCTCACACTGAAAACCTATCAGGTTTAATGTGCTTGTAAGATGGGTCTTCCAGAAGAAAAGCTAATATCCAAACCTAAGTTTTCTCCTGACAAGGCCTGGCCATATTTGTTGTGCTCTGAAGCCACGATCTGCTGGACCCATATCGAGTGACATTCTTAGTAAATTTCTTTCTTCATTCTATTTATCCCTCTCCTGAGACCTCTAATCCTGAGACAGCCATCCAGAGCAGCATGACACCCACAGCAACAAACATTCACAACCTCTTCTAAGATGGTTGTGACAATTTTACATCAACTTAGATGGTATAGCACTCCTTTATGTTGTAGGTTAAACTTGATCTGAATCTGGAAGGATGTCAGTGCTTTTAGGGAAAGGACGCATTTGGAGACAGGGGGAGAAAAAGAGCTCTGTAGAGTTTAAGATCTTGAGTTAGGTGTCAATGTCATATATGCTGAGGTAAACTCCATGGAAAAATACTGAGGAGAGATCAGTGGAGTGGAGCTTCCGAGTTCGTGTTGACACCTAATGAGAGATCAGACTGTGCAGAGCCAAAATCTGCACTTGATCTTAGCCAAAAGATCAAGAAGCAGTGGAGCCTCAGGCTGAAGTTAGGATCTTACATGACTTCCTCAAGCTGTTATGTGGAGACACAGGAGCCTACCTTGCCACATAGAGCATAAAACTAGTCATGGGTTAGTAAATTGGGCAGCAGGGAAGGCTCCTACTGAGGTGCGTAATATAATTGAAGTCACTTTCAGGGAGGTGGCTTACAAGTGCCCACCTATGGTGATATTGTGTACTCTAGTCCCATTAACTCTACGTTTTTCTTCCTTTCTCCTTGGGTTTCACTTCATCCATTCTACTTTTCTACCTACAGAGCTCTCACTTTCTCTCACTGGCACAATCTCACCTAGCACTACCTTTCCTAGGAAGCATCCTTTGCTCTCACTGCTCATCCCTTTTTCTTCCTTGATCCAAACTGTACACTTTGTCTCATGTTACTGAGCATATAGTTGATAGACAAAAGCACAGTGAACACTAATGATCACTGATGTCATAATAATTTGAAATTTGAATGAGAATCTTTCATGACTTCTCTAGGAGAATACGTTGTTATGGGGCCTTGAATTTAGACGTAGGGGATGGAGAAGGGATGAAAATAGGGCTAGGGACAGGAATTTGAGAAGGGGACCTTTTAGTGACCTTTGCATGTGGATAGTGTTGCTTATTTCTTAATTATTTGAAAAAAATGCCCCTCATTTCCTTTACTGCTCCTTCCATGTCCTGCTTATAGTTTCCCTGCATTCCTAGATCCTGCTAAAAATAACTCTATTAATTTAACAGCACTTATGTGTAAAGAAACTGTCCAACTTGGTTTGAGGAGAGAAACTCTTCCTACATTGTGAAGGACCCCACAGAACTGACACTGCTGCTTTTAGAGCTCATGTTCACAGTTCCCTTGGACACTAAAATTAACAGATGGGACACTTCAATCCAAGGCACAGTTGTCAAAAACCACAGTTTAAATCAGTCACAGACAACTGTTTCATTCCCCACACTTGCCTGAGTGTAACAACTGCAGGAATGCTTCTGCTTAAATTACACCCAGTGACAATACATGGAAAGAAATGTCTGGGCTGCATTCATTCTCAGTACACTCTAAGCTTCTTTTCGGGAAAAAAAACCAGCAATCTTCTCAAAGTGGAGTGTTGTGGCTCTAATCCATCTTCTTATTGGACTAGTGTATTTGGTCTACATACATGAGCAGTGGCAATGTGAGAAAGTGAGGAGGTAAGGGAAGAAAAAGGAGTTCTTTTCAATCTCAGAGAAAGGAATATTATAGCTAGCAGTTAGCTACAGACAGAGCAGGACAGGATGCTGATGAATAAATGGTGAGGAAAGGGGTTCTACTTGTGGCCCCTGACCTGTATGTCTATAATAACTGCATGTTTCATCTCTAGGTAATGGCACTTTGATAATGGAATCCATCCATTCATTTTCAGTGGGACATTTGAGTGGCCACATAGTGACAGGCATTCAGACACAGAAATAAATAACTCATTCTTCTTCCAAGGACATCACAGTTGAGTTTATTCTCATTGACAGAACTATTAACCTCACCTGGTACAGCGCTACATTGGTTGGTGGTTTTCAGAGACACCGAAACAAATCAGGCAAGCCTCTCAGCCCCAAGAGCTTCGAGGGCAGGGGAGATAGCGCAGTACAATACACGCTTGCCTGGCAAGCACAGGGTCTTGAGTTCAATCTCTAGTACTGGAAAGGAAGAAAGAAAGAAAGAAAGAAAGAAAGAAAGAAAGAAAGAAAGAAAGAAAGAAAGAAAGAAACAAAGAAAGAAAGAAAGAAGAAAGAGGAAGAAGGAAGGAAGGAAGGAAGGAAGGAAGGAAGGAAGGAAGGAAGGAAGGAAGGAAGGAAGGAGATTTGAGTATTGCACCACAGACAAAAATATACAGGTGTCTATGTATATTTCGTTATATGGCATGTGTGACTTAGATGAGCCTCTAAGACACGTGACTCATGGAAAATCTGTGATTTGAGGAAGGATCTATTAATTGGGCTGAAAGTGAGGTCTTGGGAGAGATAGATACTTCTGTCTGAGGCTTGTCCTGTCCTACTAGAAGGCGCACATGCAGATGCCTGGTAAACATGTCCTTTTTGTTGTGGTTTAGAACATGATCCACTTCATCATTTCCTTTACAAGGGAAACTTCAACTGGAAGTACTGAAAAGAAACAGGGAGATATGCTAGGGAACATGTTCTATTTTTACATGTGGTCTGTGGACCTCAACGCTTCTTAAGCTGATACCCATCCTGCAGATGTTCCACTATATTTTCCTGGAAGTTCTGAATCCAGAGTCTCCGAAGGCAGTAACTGGTTCCATTAATGTAGTTCTCAGTGTTTAAAAAAGTCTTGTAGAAATTGGATCCTCAGCCAAGACAAAACCACAGAGAGCTAAGTACAATATCATGTTTCTTTGCTTTTGAGTGGAATTATATTAGTTTTGTGTGGTTATCTCTTGTGCATTAAGAGTTCTGAGTGAGTAAAAGTTTGGGAAAATAGATTGCTCCATAAATAAATGTAACTTTGCTAGATACAAATATTTCCAATTGTGTAGACCATGCAGGGAAAATAATAAAAGAGATCCTTGGTAATGAAAAGGTTGGACATCACAGGGCCCCACGTCTGGAACCCAAAGCTTGGCTGCAGACTCAAAGCTTTTGACCACAGAATCCTGGGATTATTAGCATCTGACACCCCTGATGTGGTTACTGCTGGAAAAGCAACCATGCTCCCTCCCTCCCTCTCTAAAGTGTTATACATTAGCTTACTTACAAAGTGCCATTCACGAATGGACAGGCTTTTTTTTTTTTTTTTTTTTTTTTTGGACTGTGGCTTATTCTGTTTTCATACCTGCAGTTGAAAGAGAGCTTTAGAGGAAGCAAGGGCTTGCCACAAATCTGCAAAGACATACTGCTGGTGCATAAGCACAGAGCTCCTTCTAACTCACGGAGCCGGAACAAACTGTGCACAACTTTGTCCTTGTCACTGACAAAATTCATCCAGTAACTCTGGGAAGACACATTCTAGGAATTCATACAAAATCTAGTCAGCATATACACTGAGTAAAAACAAATGAGGAGGTCCAGTATATGCTGTGGAAACGGGGGACTCTCGAAGGATACTGAGATCAGGATCTTTCCTTTTACATTTCCTGAGTGTGCTTTCTGGAGTGGCGGTAGGAGTGTTCATGAAGACTTACTGTTGGGAGAAGCTGAAGTTTGGGGACAAAGAAATGTCCCTCTGGAACGCAGATCTCAGTCTATATATTTGTTAAGACTTTAATTATGATAAACTATACATGCCATAAAACCTATGACCCTACCCATTTTAACTTCCATTTCAGTAGTTTCAAGTATATTCACCCTGCTGTAAAATATTTCCAAAACTTTTTCATCTTTGAGGATAAATTTTTTTACCAATTTTCATGCTTATATCTGAGCAACTCTTTTGAAGACAACAATGGGTGATATAGTAACTATTATTGAAATCCTATTATCTTGCTTTTTGAAATTCTGTATCATTTCTAACATTTTTTTTATTATTTTTATTCTTGTTTCAGAACCTTTGTCTGTTTATTCACTCATTTTTATGGCCGGCTCAGCCTGCCCCAAGGGCAGGGCCAGTGCAGCATGTGGTGCCGGGGATCGAACTGCGGTCCCTTCATTTCTAACATTTTTATATGGACTAAACAATTGTTCATTTCCCCCTTCCCTACATTTTGGGTAGCTACCCTTTTACTTTCTATTTCTATGAATTTGATTACTCTAGACGTTTTGCACATGTGGACTCATACAAGCGTTTAACATTTTGTGACTAGTTTTTCCCACTTAGCATAATGTCTTCAAGGTTCATGTATGTTGTAGCACATGTCAGAATTTTCTTCCTTGCTAAGACTGAATAATACTCTCTTGTGCATGTATTCATCTGTTCACTTATCTGTCTGTGTATGGATACTTGGTTTCTTTCCACCTTTTGGCTATTGAGAACAATGCCACTAAGAGTATGTGTGTACAACTATCTGTTTGAGTCCTTGCTTACCGTTCTTTTGGGTATACCCAGAAGTGAAATTGATGGGTCAAATGGTAATTTTATCTTCATGTTTTTTGAAGAATTGCCATGTTGTTTTCCATGGCAGCTGTGCTGTTCTACATTCCTATAATAAGAGCACAACTGTTCTAATTTTTCTATATGGCTGCCAATATTTGTTATTTTGGTTTTTTTTTTCTTCAAATCATGACCAACTTAATGGGAGTAAGGTTATATTACAGTCACATTTTGCATTTCCTCAATGATTAGTGATGATGAGTGTCATTTAATATATGTGTTTGCCATTTGACTAGCTCTGTCTCTCTGTCTTTCCCTCCTTCAGTTTTTATTTTGTTTTTGAGTACTAGAAACAAAATCCAGAGACACTCCACCACTGAGCTACATCTACAGCCATGTTTTTTTTTTTTTATTTTAAGACTAAGTCTCCGGCCCAGCAGGATGGCTCAGTGGTCTAAAGCGCCTGCTTGTGGAAGCTTGGGCAGCTTCAGGGACCGCGGTTCGATCCCCGGCACCACATGCTGTGCCAGCCCTGCCCTTGGGGCGGGCTGAGCCGGCCATGAAAATGAGTGAATAAACAAACAAGGGTTCTGAAATAAGAAAAAAATAATAATAAATAAAAATTTAAAAAAAAGACTAAGTCTCATTAAGTTGCCCAGGCAATACTTGAACTTTCAAGTCACTTGCCTCAGCCTTCTTGGTACTGTGATAACAGGCATGCGTCACTACACCTGGCTGTGTCCAGAAAGTTTTATAAGTCTGGATAGCAATTCCTAGATATTCTGTCACTGTTTTCTGTCATATCCTAGGTTTGTCTGTTCATTCTGTTGATTGTGTTTTTTAATGGTCTAGCACACATTTAATAGCAATTATAATTGACTAGTAAACATTGTATACATTTATGTTCTACAGTTTGATGTTTCTAAATATGTATACACTATGGGATGGTTGACTCAAGCTAAATTAACATTTGTATACCTCTCTTGAATGTTATTTATTTTTTTAATGAGGACTTCAGTTCACAATTATTTTTTATTATTATGGCTGGCTGAACCTGCTGTGGGGGTAGGGCTGGCGCAGCATGCGGTGCTGGGGATCGAACCATGGTCTCTGCACTTGCCTAAGCTTGCCTAAGTAGGCACTTTAGACCACTGAGCCATCTGGCAGGACCCCAGGTCATAATTTTTAAGGCAAGGAAAAATATTATAATGAGGAAAAATATAAGAAAAATGTATGATGACAAGATGCAACCTGGTTTAGATAACTTTTTCAAGTTGTTTAAGTTCCATGCTCTTAAATTGCAGCCCTCATGGTGATGCTCCTCTTAAATCTGAGCCCCACCACAAGCTTTTGAAGCACTGCTTTCTCTTTACTCTACTGGTTCTGGGATTCTGGATGGGGCATTCTAACTACTATTTACCATTAATGGCTACAACTGTCTTAGTGCCCTGTCCAAGGCTGTGCGATCTACCTTTTCACACTGCAGTGTCTTTAGACAGCAACCACCAATCTATTTATAATTTCTTTGCTGATCCAACTAAAGATTCTAAATTCTGCTGTTTTGGCACGCAGAGTGGTACGATTTAATGTAGAGGCTGCTTGTGTCAATATTTTACAAAGAAGTAAGTCAGTCTAACAGACCATCAGACTATCATTTCCTCACTGTGTGTTGGACTAACTGAAAAGAAGTCCAACATGCTTAAGTGTGGACCATGTTAGATAGAGGACAGCAGAGAGGAGGACAGAGGCCAGATAATGAGATCTCACTTTAACCTCTCTGAGTCTGCAAATGCAGTGAGAACTTTACACACCAGCTGGCATAGGTGAGGCTTCACTTGGGTGCTATACATGGTTGCTGAGCACTGCACCTTGCACACCGCAATTAGAAGTTCCTCCCACCAGCCTGCACTTGGCAGCAAGAATAAAGCCTAAGCATCCAAGTGTTAGTCCTCTCTCAGACTGTGCAGTGCTAAGGAGTAGGAGCACATTTCCTCCACAGCCCCTTGCATGAGGTCGCCTGTGCCCAAAGCCCACCTCTACCCAGCAGGTGGTTCCACAAACTTCCCTGTGACTCTCAGCTATTCCTGGCCAGGAGTGAATATTCTTTGACTTATTTCTCTCTAGCCAGAACTTAAGCCTTTTCTCCCTCACCTTCCCACAGATTTAATCCTTCTTCAAATCCTGATGATTCCACCTCCTTAAAGCCCCTCTGAATCGTCACCATCCTCCAGCATAGGCAGACTTCACCTTTCTCCAAGCCATCATATTTTCCTCTGGCCCATGACATCAGCCAGCATGAAGTTCTTATTCTCTGATCTTCTGTCCCACAGGTCCTGTCTCCACATGGCAACCACAGAAGTGGTCTATCTACATCTCCTTCACACTCATCTTAGTCTCCTACCTCAGACTCTTCACAAAGTCCCTGAGTGCTGTTAGAGGAAATTCAAATTTCTTAATGTGACTTGCAGACTACACATGATCTGGCCACTGTCTGCCTCTCTGATGTCATCTCTTAACACCTTACTCTATCATGCTCCACATTTCAGTCACCTCAGATTTTGTGCAGTTATTCCAACACACAGTGCTTTTACTCAAGGCATTCATATATATATATATATATATATATATATATATATATATATATATATCTTTCCCCTTTCCTGAAACACTCCTCCTCCTACCAGCTGATTTTTAGTTACTTTTTAGGTCTCAGTTAATATGTCCACTTCCCCTAACAAGGCTCTCCTGTCCTCCTTCTGGGTGAATTAATTTACCTGCCATTCTATCCTGCTTCAGTAGACAACACAAGGCATGATGCCATAATTACTATGTGCCTTAGTATGCTGACCCATGGCCCTTAACTTCCCAGAGCATAGGCCAGTGCCTGGCACAGAGAACCCTGCATACCTTCCATGGGCATGAGTCCTCTTGAGCCCATCAACAGCCTTTCAATCCACTCACTTCCCTAAACTGCACACTCCAGAATCCTCTACCTCCTCAGCCTTTTCAATGTTCAGCCACACTGGACATGGAATTTAACTCTTTGCCTTTCTTGAAATTGGTCTTTCGGGGCGGGGGGGGGCGGGGGAGATAACTCAGTGGAATAAGTGTTTGGCTGGCAAGCACAAGGTTCTGAGTTAGATCCTTAGTATCACCAAAAAACAAAACAAAACAAAACAAAAAAGGAATTGGTCTTGCTGGCTGAAATGCCTCTACCGTGCTTCTCTCACAAACTCTAACTTGTTTAAGCCTCAGCGCCAGTTACCTTCTCAGTGAGGCCTGTGCAGGAAGCAGACAATTAAACTAAAGATTTATTATATTCAGGGTAATTATTAGCTTGTTCTTCATCACTAATACCTTATTGCACC
This sequence comes from Myocastor coypus, assembly GCA_004027025.1. Taxonomy (NCBI): domain Eukaryota; kingdom Metazoa; phylum Chordata; class Mammalia; order Rodentia; family Myocastoridae; genus Myocastor; species Myocastor coypus. Next base: position 1,403 of record PVJA010015435.1, on the reverse strand, counting down.
CACTCTACTATCTAGTAGCCTTCATCACCCCACTTCTGAACCTAGGCTGCCCCTGCTCTGAGTTCTTTCAGCTCCCAGCACCACGTTCAGCCTAGCAATTTTCTAAGGCATTGGAGGGTACAATTTTGTTTGTTTAGTATTTTTCCCTGGATAATGTAGAAGGATATTGCATGACCTTAACTGTTCCCCCAACCCATATTCTTTGTAAGGAGACTTTGGCTTACTTCCTCAATTAAAATGAAACCAATTTTGTCCCTTTCTCTATGCTTTGTCTTTCTCCTGCCACAGTATTCATTCATTATTAGAGAAGCCAGGACTGCTCCCTATTCAGGAAGCATCATTTTTCTGATTAGCTCCTGACTGGAAACAGTGTTATGGCAGATGGGCAGCTTTAAGAGCTTTGTGGTGTTGAGTAGACTCATAAGAGGGATCAAGTGCTAGGCCAGGAGACAACCGCCTCAGTGCTAGCCATCTTCTCAGAGTCATCTAGCTGAGATTAGAGTCAACAAATCAAGCATCTCTCTAGTTCTCTGGGCCTCAGTTTCCTCCTCTTCTGAACAATGAAGAGCTCAAATTTTTGTTTTGTCACTCAAGTGGGGCCACAGATCAGAAACATAGAGTGTTGCTTGAATTGTTTGTGATAAATACAGCATCTAGGCCCTATAACAATTCTTTGAAATTTGACTGGTTGTTTTCACAATAACCCCAACAAAGTTGGAGACTGCAGCAAACTACCAGGATGAAATTATTAGTAAGATTCTTGTTCACCATGTGGCTTCCCAGGCTGCTTTCTGAAAGTGTGTCCAGTTGGGACTGAGTTGGGGCCCGGGAAGTGTTATTTGGAATAAGTACTCTACCTGACTTAGCTCCTCAGAGAAACCTGAGAAATACTGGATCAGTGATTTATAAAGGCTCTTCTGCTCTTGACAGTCTATGAGTCTGTATTACCAGATCACTTCAAAAAAGAGTAAATAGTTACTCAAAACTTAATCACGGAGAGGTGAGAGGGTTCAGCAGTCTAAAGGGCCTTCTTAGGAAAGCTTAGGTAACCCCAGCGAACATGGTTTGATCCCTGGTACCACATGGTGCACCAGCCCCATGCCCAGGGCAGGCTGAGCCAGCCATAAAAGACAAAAAAAAAATAATCAAAACTCTAGTTCTCACCAATCTAGATTGGTGAGATGAGCTTTAAGGAGGCTTAGATTCAAGAGCCTCCAACATTACAAGCTTCACTGGTGGCCCACTGCAATTGCAGAACATTTGACTGTGTATGCATCTGCTTCCTCTGGTTCTGGTTCTGGTTCTGGTCCTGGTTCTCCTCCCCCCCCCCCTCCTCCTCCATCATCTTCTTCTTCTTCTTCTTCTTCTTCTTCTTCTTCTTCTTCTTCTTCTTCTTCTTCTTC
>PVJA010015434.1:0-45435 GCA_004027025.1 Myocastor coypus | reverse complement strand
AGTAATGTGGATTTAGAAAGGTTAATGTTTAATTGTTTGATCAATCTTATATACCTATATGTATTAATCTAAACTGATCTGATGATGAAAATATGTAATATAACCATTGTTAAATTTAAACAATAAAAAAATTGAAAAAAAAAAAAGAAAAATTATGGAATTCTTGAATGAGGAATATAGGAAAGAAATAGACTGCATGGAGCAGTTTCAAAGAGCCATACAGGAAAATAAAATCTCAATCACAAGCTGGCCACACTGTATGAGCTAAAGTGAAGAAAAAGTTTCAGATCTTAGACACACAGTTGCAGCTAATGAAAAGGTAAAAAAAAATCTCTTAAAAACAACCAGGATGCAGGAAAAAAATAATATAACATCTGATGGACAAAGATGGACAACATGAGACTAGTAGGCATCAACGAGAAAGAAGGAGTCAATACAAATGGTATAAAAAGAAAACAGGCAGAAATAATGGCAGAAAACTTCCCAAATATGAGAAAATAATCAGACATTCAAGTAACTGAAGCATACAGATCTCCAAATAAGATCAACCCAACCAAAAACACACCTAGATTGTAATAGTTAAGATCCCAGAAATCCAGCAGAATGATGATATACTAAAAGCCACTAGAGAAAAGAAACAGATTACATTTAAAGGAAAACCCATCAGAATAATGGCAGTTTTCTCTTCACTAACCATGAAGGCAAGAAGAGCGTGAAGCAGAGTGCTTAAATTACAGCCCAAACCGCTATACCCCAAAAATTCTCTTTCAAGTATGAGGGAGAAGTGAAATACTTCCATGACAAAGAACAAGTAAAGAATTTCATGATGTCAACGCCAACCCTACACAGACTACTAAAAAATATTTTAGAGAGGGACCAAAGTGACCTGAAGTGCACGAATGAGAACAGAAAGAACCCATCAAATAGGGCAATCAATTAAACACAGGAGAAAAATGGGTAAACAATAAAAGGGAAAAGGTATGTCAGTCATAAGTCAACACATTTCAGTTATGACCATCAATGTAAATGGACTTAATTCTCCAATTAAAAGAAATACACTGGCACAGTTGATAAGGAAGCGAAATCTACCAATACGCTGTATACGAGAAACACACTTAACTCATAAAGGAATTCATAGGTTGAAAATCAAAGAATGGGAAACAATAATACATGCCCTAGCACGTCAGTTAAAAAAAAAGAAAACAGGGGTAGCAATCCTGTTTGCATATAGCCTGAACTTCAAAGCAAGATTGATCAAATGAAATAAAGAAGGCCACTACATACTGGTTAGGAGAAAATTTCAAGATGAAGAGGTAACACTCATAAATATTTACTCACCAAGCTATATAAGACAAATCTTAATGGACATGAAAAATCTAATTTCCAATACTAGAGTCTTAACAGGAGACCTCAATACCCCTTTATCCCAAAAGAGGTCAAGCAGACAAAAAATTAGCAAAGAAGTAGCAGATCTGAACCAGACCTTTGAACAACTGGACTTAGTGGACATACATGGAGTGTTACACCCAACCACTTCAGAATGCACATTCTTATCAGCTGCACATGGGACATTTTCTAAAACATACCACATACTAGTTCATAGGTCATGCTTAAGTATTTGCAAAAAAAAAAAAAACACAAAAATTATCCATTACATATTATCTGACCATATTGCAATGAAACTGGAATAAATGACAAAAGAAACCACAAAAAGAAACAGAAAAAAAAATAGAAATTAATCAGCACTCTCCTCAGCAACCAGTGGGTTACAGATGAAATTTAAAACAATATTTGCAAATTAATGAAAATTCAAACACAACCTACCAAATTTTATAGGACGCAATGAAAGCAGTTCTTAGAGGGATATTTATAGCTTTGAACTCACACATTAAGAAAACAGAATGGGGACAAATAAATACTCTACTGCTGCACCTAGACAGTCTATAAAAGAGCAAATGAAACCCAAAGCCCAAAGATTGGAGGAAATTATAAAGATTAGAGCAGAAATTAATTCAATTGAGATAAAGAAAACAATGCAAAGAATTAATGAGTCAAAAGTGGGTTCTTTAAAAGATTAAACAAAGTTGATTAGCCCGTAGATAACCACATCAAAAAGAGGAAAGAAAAAACTCAAATTCAAGCAATAAAGGATGAAAAGGGAGACTTTACTACAGACCCAGTGGAGATTCAAATGATCATTAATAGCTATTTTGAGAATCTTTACTCTCACATAATTGAAGACACAGATAAAATGGATAGATTCCTAGAAGTGAAGACAGATTCCTAGAAAGGTACACTTTACCAAAACTGATCCAAGATGATATAAGAACTCTCAATAACCCAATAAAGACAATGAAATACAAAATATACTTAAAAAAAAAAACTATCAACAAAGAAAAGTCCAGATTCTGATGGATTCACAACTGAAATCTACAAAAATTTTACAAAGATATAATCCCAATACTCCTCAAACTCTTCAACAAAATTGAAAAGGAAACAATCCTCCAAAAAACAGTCCTGGAGGCAAGTATTACACTGATACCAAAACCAGAGAAAGGTGTAACTAAGAGAACTACAGGCCAATCTCTACCATCAACATAGATGCAAAAATGCTCAATAAAATCCTAGCAAATAGAATGCTGCAAATCATTAAGAAGAGTACTCATCATCACCACATAGGATTCACCCCAGGAATGCAAGGATGGTTCAACATACACAAATTTATAACCATAATATACTATATCAATAGAGCCAAATCCAAAAATTATATGATCATCTCAGTTGATGCAGAAAAGACTTTGACAAAAATCCAATGCTCATTCATGCTCAAAGTTCTACAGAAAATTAGAATAGATGACCTCTACCTTAATCTGATAAGAGCTATTTATGACAACCCAACAGCTAATATAATTCTGAATGGGGAAAAGCTGAAATCTTTTACTCTCAGATCTGGTACAAGACAAAGATGTCCTCTATCACCACTCCTATTCAATATAGTCCTGGAATCATTAGCCACAGCCATTAGACAAGAAAGAGAAATAAAAGGAATACAAATAGTAAAGAAGAAGTTAATTATCATTACTTGTAGATGACATGATAGCCAACTTGGAAGACCCAAAATACTCTACCAAGAAGTGACTAGAATTAATATACAAATTCAGTAGCATAGCAGGATACAAACTCAACACCCAAAAGATGTGGTATTTTTATACAATGGAGTATTACTAAACTATGAAGAATGATATAATCAAAGCCTTCATATATAAGTGGATGTACCTTGAACATAGACTCATAAGTGGAATAAACCAGATCTACATGTGTAAATATTGTATATTCTCCACAGTGTGAGAACTTAAAAGAAGAAGTTCAAACGGAAAGGCACAACACAACTAAATGGAAAGCAAGAACTTAGGGATTAAACAATGAAGAGACAGCAAGCAGAAAAGTTAGGAAACATGGCAGGGACAAAACCATGCACTTATATACACAGAATAAATTAGACAATAGTCCTAAAAATCTCCAACAGGTTTTTGACACTGAGGATATCCTTGTGTAATACTAAAACCATGTTGGGAATGCTTGTCATTCTGGTCTTTTAGATGTGTGCGCTTCCTATCTCATTTCAATTATTGCTACACTCTCAAGTAAATGTTTGTTTTTTTTAAAAAGGGTAGTAATAACAAAGAATAAGAGACAAGGAAAAATGTCCACAGGATTAACCTGCTACAATTTTGTATACAGTTAGATTTCTAAAATTCTGTGGAAACATGTGCAACGTTTTTATCACATTCTATAGGAATTTATGAGAATATCAATGATTGATGGAAAATACCAGTTTCATATTAAGGCTAATGTATTTGATATCCAGAAACATAGTGATGTTAAGCTCAAGGAACTATGTTATAGAGTAATAGTATCACTAAGCTTCTCTTCTGGAGTGTTAACAACTTAAGCTTGCAGACTGAAAAATTAGAGAAAAGGAAGGGCTACAAGGATAGCCAATATTTTGGCCCTAGTCCTTCAAAATCAGTGAGGATTCAAGACATAAGTCAACCTGTACTGTAACATCCTATAACTCAGTGGTGCCCCAAATTTTCTGCTCAAGATTATGGGGCTACAGAGGAAAGGGATAAGTAATGTGTAGTGTACCTAAAGAGAATCACCTAGAGAGAAAACATTCTCTCAATCTTTCATGGAGAGTAAACTAGTCAAGCAATAGCTGTGACTCATCTAGATGGCTGACACTGACAAAAGTTCTACAAAATGCTGTGCATGGTTTCAAAGTAAATCCTGAGGGGATTTGACTGACCTTGTCAGACACAAAAGTTACCTGTTTTATTATATAGGTCTTGCTTTAACTTGGCCTTAACCATCCAGCAGAAAAATTTAACCATGAGGCGTAAAAAGTAAAGCCAGATAAGTATGCTGACCTGTAAAAGGCGCAATTTAACAGCTTCCAACAATTCCAGTTCTGATAACAACCCACTACTGTTATGAAATATTGGACTACACTTACAACTAATTTCTCTTAGTTCGGTGAGAAGAAATATTTGTACCAATAGTGTTTAGAAACTCTATCATGTCTGCCTCTTGTACTCTGAACAACTACTATGAAGACAACAGTGTGCATTGTATTAATTATTGTGGCTGTCCACTAATGTATTTTGAAACTACGTCATTGTTATTTCTTACTAAAAGTAATAAAATTATATTTAAAAGAAGAAGAAACAAAGATAGAAACAAGCTAACATACAGCAATGATAGGTTACAGATTTTCAAAACAGGAATAGGTAATTAGCAATGGTTGTTATATTATTAATTTTTGTCATCAAATCTCTTACTACTATAAATTTTTTGCTAACTCTTCCGTAAAATGGAAGAAGTAAGAATTCTCATATCATCTTACCCTGATCATAGGCCCAGGTTAATGCATCACAAAATGAAAGCCATTCCCTGGTGTCCTTCATGAGTATAGATAGAAAAACAAACAAAATAAATATTAGCAAACTGAATCCTACATTTCAGATGGCTTGTATAGTATTACCAAGTAGAACATATCCAAAGAATTAAAAGTTGGTTAACACTCAAAACAGAAGCCTAGTGTTAGACCATATTAAGAAAATAAAAAGCAAAACCAACACGATCATTTTGACGAGCTGAAAAAATGAATTTGAGAGCATGAAGCTTTCTTTAACATTAAAACGCTAACAATCTAAGAATAAAAGGAACTTCTTCAACTTGAGCTATGCTATCCACAGAAAACCAGTAGTTAACATCATACTCCCCGATGAAAATCTGAATGCTTTTCTCTGAAATCAAGAACAAAACAAGAATATCTACCCTTGTCTCTTCCATTTAATATTGAATAAAAGTTCTCTCTAACCAGTGAAGTAAGACAAGCAAGAGAAATAAACCATTCATATTTGAAAGGAGAAAGTAAGACTGTCTTTACAACACATAAAATTTTCATCATGTAGAAAATCCAATACAATCTATAAAAACAAAATTGAAAAAGTAAATTAAATGATCTTAGTCAGATAAAAGATTCAAGGCTAACATTAAAAATAACTATTTATAGAACTATTAACAAGGAATTAGAAATTGGTATTTTTAACAACAATATTAACTAAACATGAAATGAACATAAATATGACAAAAGATGTAAAAGGTCTACATGCTAAAAACTGCAAAATAACGTTGAGCTAAATTAAAGCATATCCACAAAAACTGAAACTGAAAAATATACCTCTCTTACAGATTATAAGCCATATGCTTATTGCAATGCTAGTTCCTTCCAAACTGACTCATAAATTTAACAAAAAAAAATCTCAATCAAAATTTCATAGGCTATTTATGCAAACTGACAAACAAGTTTTAAAACTTACATGGAAATGTCAACTACTTAGAATATCCAAAGTGATTTTATAGATGTACAAAACTGAGAGGTTGATGCCATCTGCACTGGAGATTTACTGTGTAGACACAATAAAATCCAGTAGCTTCAGCCTCAGAATTGATCAACAGATGAACTGACTCAAGCCAACACACTTGAAGTAATCTCAAACATATATAACAATTTGCTGTTTGACAAAGGTGAAAAAACAATTCAGGTTTTAAAAAGTTGGTCTTTTCAATAATGTGGCTGGCACAATTTAAAAACTACATGCAAAAAAAATTTTCATCTATAACTCAAACTGTGTATAAAATTAACAAAGGTTATTTATATATATATGTTCTAGTTTTAAACTTCCAGAAGAAAATACAGAAGAAACTCTTCTTATCCTAAAACTAACCAAAATTTTAATACATACAACATCAAAATAATGACCCAAAACAGACTTAAAAACCTTAATGAATGACAGGAAAATCAGAAGACAAGCCACATTTAGGAAGAAAACTTTTACAAATTCTATATTTAATGCAAGTTTTGTGTGCAGATTAAGTAGAGAAACTTCAAAAGTAAATAATAAGAAACCAAAATGTCCTAAGTTCTAGAAATTTCACCAGAAATCATATGGAATTATGTGAAAATAGCCAACACCACCAATCCCATGAGAACTAGCAATTAAACTTCAGTAAAACACCACTACACACCTCCTAGAATGGTTACAATGGAAAGGATTCACCATAGCCACTATTAGGGAGAATATAAAGAACCTGAAATTCTGTATTGCTCACATATAAATATGCCTACGAACAGTGTGGAAAATAATGGGGCAGATTCTTAAAGGACTATCTGCTTTGATAGCATTCATCATTCTACCTCTCTTCCACAACCATCATGCATGTAAATGTAGGTGAATGTGCGTGTGTGACTTTGTGTGTAAAAGTGTGTGTGTGTGTGTGTGTGTGTCTGCATGTGTTTCCCCAGAAAAAGGAAGCATTGATCTCAATTAAACTCTAGAATGTTATCTTACAGAAATTTTGTATATAATAGGATAAGACTGTCTATCAGTGTCTATCAATAGGTGAATGGAAAATAAAACATTGTGGATCCTACAGTGGAAATCTGCCTAACATTTGCAAGGGTTTACTAGTGATGTATACAACAATATGGGCAATTATCAACACAGGACGCGAAAGAACAGTACCTAAGCAGAACTCCTTCAGTAAAGCCCTAGAATTTTATCCATAAAATAATAGATGGCATTTTAGGCTCTGTAAGCCAGGAAGTCCCTAATATAACTATACTCTGCTGTTATAAAACAAAAGTGAGCATAGACAATATGTAAATGACGACTTGATCTGTGTCTCAATAGCATTCTGCTTACAGAAGCAGGTTGTTGATTGAGATTTGACCAATAGGCCATTATTTGCTAATCATTGGCCCAAAAAATGTAAACTAACATACTGCAACAAAAAACAAATGATCCCTGTGGAGACAGGAAGTAGACAGGAAGGAGAGATTTTGGGAGCAGGAGGAAAACTTTGAGGCAGGATCAAAGTGGTAATTATCTTGATTATGGTGATTTTTTTTTCCACAGGTGTGTACATACATTAAAATCTAATGAATTGTGAGTTTTAAGTATGTACCATTAATTTATATGTTGATGATAACTAACTAAAGCTATTAAAAATCAATTAATGCATTTCACATTGGCAATAAATTAGGACAATCATATGACTGTACGAATAGATACATTAAATTTTTTTTCTCAAATTTGACATCCCCTCCTGATACATGACACCTGACAAAATGCTCTGGCAAACTGTAAATATTCAATAAAAGTAGTTTTTGTGGGAATAGTAGGAAAGTACATTAGAATAACAATGTATTTTAAAGGAAATAGCCAACAAGTCAAGACCAAACAAGCTGCTTAATAATTACAAGTTAGGGCCAGCAATAGTAGACTTATAATAGAATGTCTTAGTTGCTTTTCTCTGGATGCTGAGACAAACTACCATGCACCCAACATGAAGGGAGGAAAGGTTTATTCACCTCACAGTCAGTGGGGGTTTCAGTCCATATTCAGCTGGCTCCAAGACAGACTGGGCCATGGCAGAGGGTAGCTGCGCACTGTGTCAGAAAACAGTAAAGAGAAAGACGAAGAGCAGCAGAAGCAGAAGCTATAAAAGCTCTCTCCCTTTCTTCTGTTGTATTCAGGCTATCTGCCCCAGGATGGTGTAGCACTCACACCACAATCGCAGCATTGATCATGAAATATAGTAGTCCTGACTACTTTGTGGTTGAAGTTTTACAGACTCACTGGCAGGTTTTAAAAAAAATATTAGCCTAAATTATTTGTCACAGATTTTTCACTGGATTGAGGATTTTGCAGTGCCGTAAAGTATATGCGTGTTTTTAAAGTTTTGTAGGTTTAAGAGTTTAGAAAATGGTTGACAATATTAGAAGTGTTTTAAAAGTGTGGAAACTATTTACAAAAGTTTGGGGAGGGTTTATAAAGCCTAATATATATATATATATATATATATATATATATATATATATATATATATATATATATTAATAAATATAATGTAGCTACTTTGCTGACTTTTAACTTATATATATATATATATATATATATATATATTAATAAATATAATGTAGCTACTTTGCTGACTTTTAACTTATCACAGAGGTCTCTAGAACATAGCCTCCATGATAAGTGAGGGGCCACTAGAAGGCTGCCCCAATGCTTGCATGAGGCTTTGGAGGGACAACTAGACACTAATAATAGCAACTTATAATCGAACAAATTATACAAACCCACTAACTTTCTGTGGTTAGTTGTTGCTATTATAATTTTCTTTTTTTTTAAATTTTTTTTTGCTATTATAATTTTCTAAGTTTAACCTTTTAGTATATATACAGAATGTAGCCAACTATGCCCATATATTCATCAATAATCAATAATAAGTTGCTTATACTAAATCTACTAGAAGGCAAAGTAGGTGAAAATCTTGAAGACATGGAGTAGGCAGAGAGGTCATGAACAAAAATCATACTGCATAGGAAATACTTCCAAGAATCAACTGGAGTCTCATCTTACTGAAAAGTTTTTAAACAACAAAAGAAATCACCAACAGTGCAAAAAGAAAACCCAAGAAATGGGAAAACATTTTAACAACTGTCCTTCAGATGACTTCAATCTAGAACACATAGATTTTTCTTAAAAAATCAGGTCCCAAAATTCAAAGACCCAATCAAAAACAATGGGCATCTGAGATGAATGTATACTTTTTAGAGGAAGACAAGTGGCAAATAAAAGTATGAAAACATGTTCAATATGTTTGGTCATCCAAGAAATGCAATTTAAAATAACCCTGAAATTCCATCTTATCCCAGAAAGAATGGCTGTCATCAAGCAGCCAACCAATAACAAATGCTGGAGGGGCTGTGGAGAAAAAGGAGCCCATCTCCACTGTTGGTGGAAGTGCATGTTGATACAAACCACTATGGAAATGAGTAAGGAGGTTCTTCAGGAAACTAGGACTTAGAGGTCCCATTAGACCCAGATATCTCTCTTCTGGATATTTTGCCAGAAAAATTAAAAACTTCATTCCACGGTGATATTTGTGCACCCAGGTCTATAATAGTACAATTTATCATAGCTAAATCTTGGAAACAACTCACATGCCAATCAACTAAGGAAAGGATTAAAGATAGGATTTTTATTCAATGGAGTACTACTCAGCTAGAAAGAAGGATAAACTCGAGGCATTTATAGGTAAATGGAGGCAACTAGAGGCCATATTCACAGGTGAAATAAATCACAATCGCATGGGTGATGATCACATTGTCCTTCTAGCATAAGAAACTAAAAGAGTCAATAAAACCTGAAAGTTACAACAGATACTATGAAAGGGAAAGAAGCAGATTAAAAGAAAAGAACTGGGATGTGGAAAAGAAGAAAAAAAAAGAAGAGATATACAGATATATATGCTAACTAAGGATAGGTAAGATCATTATACTAGCACTTTCTATTGGTATATTGAAAGGAATAATTAATGCTTAATTGCTTGATCAATTTTTCATGCCTATATCCAGTAATCTGAGCAACTAATTTGAAGACAACAATATGCAATATAACAATTATGGTTAATTTTAAATCATCTTGTTTTCAAACTCTGTATTGTTTTTATTGATTTTTTTCATTATTTATATTATCTTTTAAAAAATTTATAATAGTAAGTTGGTTACATTTTAAAATTATCAGGTCAATATTCAAACAAAAAATTTTCGTATGATCAGGACATAGCTTCCACTGCAATCATTTTGATATTTTCTAATTGTTCTATGCCAAAATTCATACCCAGATATCACAGCATCTGACCTGAAAATACTTGAGTATTTTTGAGATGGACTTTTTGAAATTTAAGATATAAATTTTTCTTGACCAGAACTGCAAAGTACCACAGACTAAGTGACCTAAACAATAGAAAGAAATTTATTCTCTCACAGGCTTGGAGGCTATGGGTCTGAGATGAAGGGATTAGCACAGTTGTTTGTTTGGGCCTGACAGATAGCCACTGTCCCATGTGTTCTCAGTATGTTCTCTTAATTTGCAATTTACCATTCATAAGGATGCGGATCTGCCCTAATCACCTCACTTTAACTGAACTTCCTCTTTCAAAGGTCTTATCTCCAAAGACAGTCGTATTCTCAGGCACCAAGGGTTATTTCAGCACAGGAATTTTGGCCCATAACAGACCTCTACAATGATAGGGAGAGGACAGCCATGGAAACCTCTGGCTCACAGCTCTCTGTGCAACTTGCCCTGTCTGAACTTGAGATCAAAGCCACAGTCTCTTTGATCAGCTGTCATCCAACAACAAGGTACAATGGGAACACCAAAGCCAGGTCACTTCTGCCCTGTATGGATCTACTTTAATCTACTGAGTGCTCTTGGTCTCCTTCATGGACCAGATGTGGCTTTCTCAGAACTTCCCACCCCATGAGGCTCCTCATTGCCTCCTCTCTTCTGTCTGTCTTTCCTTTACTCCATTTTTTCTATTTGTCTTCTCACAAGCACTCCCTTCCTCCTTTTTTTGTATCCAGGTACCTCTCACAATAAACCTTGTGCATGTCTAGTTCTATCTTGGAATCTAATTCTTGGATAAGAGGCACATAATAAGTGGAAAAACCTATAAATAATAATTAAGCAAATGAATCATGATGAAGGAGCCCTGCTTCTTATTGTTGAAGTGAGAGGCTGCAGGTAAGCAAGGGAGAAGGCTAGAAGGGTCCATGCAGCAATGGATTACACTTAGAAGGACTCATGGACATTATCTTCATGTATATAAAGATGGCTACATATAAGATATTAATAAGTGTGTGTATGGGTTACCATTACACATATATTTCCTTGATATGACACAGAAAAATTATACTCTAGCAACAATAAATGCACCCATTATTCAGATATTGGCCTCTCCCATTTTGCAATAAAAAGGACTACGCTTTATTCTGCCCACAGCACTTTCGTTTTTACTTTACCTAAATGTGATCATGTAAGCTACTATTTTAATGACAATGTGATTTACCATTATAGGATTCCAAATCTTGGCCAATTAATAGATGAAAGTGGTCTCTCTTTGTCATAGAACAAAGACAAGGATAAAATATCAAAATGTTAGCAGTAGTTGTACGTGAATAGTAAACTTAACTTCCCCTCCCGAGATTCTTCCCCACAATAATCTGTAAAATATAGGTGTCAAAATACAATACTACTGTTGTACAATTATATGTAAGTAGGATCTTGGATGGTAGCCTGGAATAAATGGAGGACCTTAGGTAAAGACTATAGAATTGGCATAAAATATGAGCTTTAAATAATTTATCAATTTTTTTGTTACTTGTACTAATTAAACCATATCAAGTGTTAACAGTAGGGGAAGCTAGGTCTGAGGTGTGTGCATAATCTGTACTGTTTCATAATGTTTCTGTAAGTCTAAAACCATCTTTTAAAAAAAAAAAAACCATTTAATAAAAAAATTTCCATAAGTCAAAATCCCACATGGATTATAATTATAACAACTAATATTTATTTAGTATTCTCAGGCTACAAAGCACTTTCTACCACATTAACTCATTGAATGATAACTCCATTACCTTCCAGAATTTTAGGATGAGATCATGATATAAAGCTTATCTAAAAAAGCACATTAATAAAACATGTAACTGTCATTATTTCAATAAAATCATATTCTGCTCAGGAAAAAAAAAAAAACGAGCCATAAAAGACCTGAATTTACTAGCACAGCTTCTAATTTCTGGCAAATTTCACATCTTTGCTCTGTGTGTCAAACCTGTTCTGGGCATGTTGGGTTTCTAGTTTGCAGATCTCCAGTGATGCTAACAGCAGTTCTGAATACTTAATGAAATTCATCATGCATTTGCAACAAATTGCTCACCTTTTCCAACCCCAGAGAGCAGCGTGGAAGTTGAAGGAAAAGAGCTGGCAGTGAACTGTCTCCCTGCTCACCAGAGCAGGGTGGGTTATTGACAGGCCAGTGCCTGCCAGAGATTCATCCCACACTCTGTGGTCCCTGTGCCGCGCCTCTCCATGTCACCCACTTCTCCATCTTCCTCTTTGGTCCCTCACTCCCTGTCCTGCCATGTATCCACTCTGTTTCCTTCGCTCATGTAGCATTGTCTTCCCCCTTCTTCATTGCTTTAAGCCAAGCAGAAAAATCCCAAATCCTCCTGATCCCAGCATAGGGTGCTCAGGAAAACTAATAGGTGGCCAATTGTACAATAAAATACGAAAAGAAATTTCTCTATCCCCACAGATGCACTCAAACACCCATTCACTTTAATCTACCAACGTTCTCAAGTTATTGTTCTTTGGACATATAGCCATCAGGTAGGCAGCAAACACAAGGTCAGCATCCGAAAGACAATGAAATACCCTGATGGGCATTTGAGGTAAATAATGGCATATGCTTGACAGCCATAAAGCACTAATCTGGGACTTGGTGGGTAGCTCGAGGGAAGAGCACTTACCTGGCATGCATGAGGTCCAGAGTTCAATCCCCAGAACCTTTTTAAAAGTTAAAGTTGTCATATAGCAACTAAAGAAAACTCTTCACACAATTTGCAAATATTGTTTATTATAAGATTCAAGGTGCACAGGTTGAGTTGAATCTCTGCTTAGTATTCCATCCTCTTGGCCCATGGCTCTCAGAGCCTCAATGTCCTTTCGTGTAAAATGAGAATATTAACAGCAGTACCTCAAGGGGTTATGAAATTTAAAGGTAAGAACATTTGCTTGATACAGTATAAGCAGTTAGTGAATATATGCAAAGAAGTAATTCTATTTGGGATGAAAATAACACAAACTATATTCACTCTTGCTTCCAGATCCACCTTATATAGATGCCCAAAGTTCATCTTGATTTCTTGATCATGCCACTTAGATGATTTTCTTCTAGTACTCTTTTGAAATAAATCCTGAACATTACTTTATAGAAGTGATGTAACATTATGTTTATAAATAGAACCATAGACAATGTAGCGTAACACAAATATCTAGCCCTAAATCTGACACGTATTTTTAGAAAGGCAAACACTGATGCAATATGTATGTGATTTAAAAGCTTAAATTAGTGTTCACTCAGTTCTTTGATTTCATTTATGCATTTCATTAATGTTCATTTCTTTTCATTTATTCATTTATTTTGAATCTTTTTATAGCAATCATTTAGCAATATTCTTAGCATATAATGATTATATATGTGTTGAATAAATGAATGGAAAATATTTTCCAATTTTACAACTTATTTAGAAGGAAAATATAATAAAGACATTATCTCATTATCTCATGTAATATATAAATGGCATATACTAACTTTTGGGCTCCCTGTATGCAGAATTTTTAAAAATACATCTGTTCCAACTACATCAAAGCAATGCCTTAAGCAGCTCACCTAGTTGCAGTTGGATGGCCAGACCAGCACCAAGAACAATTCAGAAAACCTCATCACCATGAAGCCTTTGATTTGGACTCTGATCCAGAGCTCAAGTTTCTTCCAGTCGTATGTGCCATGAAAGTACAAAGAAATCAATGTTGAGCAAAGAACAAAAGGCCCAATCCAAAAAGCAGGCACATCCTCAAAGAAGTACAAATGCAAACCTGTTCAGTATCTTTAGCCATCAGGGGACTGGAAATCAAAACACTTCTGAGATCCCGCTTTACTCCAGTAAGAATAGATACCACCATCAAGTACTCAGAAACAACAAATGCTGGTGAGCATTTTGAGGGAAAAGAATGCTCCTACATCATTAGTCATTAGTGGAAATAAACATTAGTACAACTACTATGGACATCAGAATGGAGAGTCCTTAAAACATAAAATACAAATTCCACTTGACCCAGCTATATCTCTTCTGGATGTATTCCCCAAAATTAAAGTCACCACATCATAGTGCTACATGCATATCCATGTTTATAGCAACGTAATTCACAATAGCTAAATTATGGAAACAGCTTGGCTGCATGCAACGCATGAATGGATATAAAAAAACATAGTATATATAAACAATGGAATATTGATCAACTATAATGGAGGCAAATGGTGGGCCACTTGAAATAAAATACTGATACTGATACCCTAATGATAAGTGCAATAAATCAGATACAGAAAAGTTAAACATTGCAGTCTATCATATATGAGAAACCCAAAATGTATAATTTAAAAAGAAAAATGAAGGCAACATGGCAGGAAATAAAAAGGTAGACTTTTTGGAGGCGAAAAAGTTTTGAGAAAAGGCTTGAGAGGAAATAATGGAAAGGAAGGTCAAAATGATCAAAATATACCTTATAAATACCAATTACTCCAAACAATACAATTATTATGTATTTCAAATATATACCAATAAAACGTATTTAATTAATAAAACCAAAGCTCAAAGAAGTTCAAGGTGAGTAATTATAATCAAACTTTCTGCATACCTTTTTTCTCAAGAATTATAAAGTTTGGAACAAGTACACTCCTGCCAAGATGAGGTCCAATATTTATAAAAACACAGGAGAAAGGACATAGAATTTAGAGCAAAGAGCTAGCTTCCTTACCCTGCTCTTGCACACTGGCTGTTTCTCTCACAGCACTTAAAATGTTTCACTTCAGAAGAGCAAAGCAATATTTTCATACCCCTGGATGTCAGATTGGCACCTCACAGGAGAGAAGACAAATGTTGCATCTGTAAATGATATTTTTTCTCAGCCAAAACAGAGAGAAATCCTCTCCTATATTTAATTTATAGGAAGATAAACCTTGGGCATGTTTTTTTTTTTTTTTTTTTTTCCTAATCATCTTTGGTACTATGGATAAACACTCAGATTCTAACTTGTGCTCAAAGAAAGTAAGGCATTCATCAAGCCTCTCTATTCTCCAAACATCCAGCTGGCCGTAACAGCAAAGGGGACGACATCCATACTTGGCCCAACTCAATGCAGAGAAAACCGATTTGCCACAGTCAAATTCCCAGGATTCCCTACGTGACCAATCATGTGGTACATAATCTCTACCACTCAGCTCATAGACTTAGCTCCCTCGACGTCTGAAACCAAAACTACAGAGAGATCAAACAGTTTGTGGGTAACCCTCAAGCAAGTCAATAAACAGAAACCTGGGAAACAGGTCACAGAAAAAGTTTCTGCACAGCAGAGTTACAAATTCAGTGGGGATGTGGCTTTTTGAACTGCTACCAAAAAAGACTGAAATGGAATTCATTTCCCCAGATTTTTATGTAAATTTAATTTTCATGAAATTGTTGACTTGCTAACCCTGGAGACTAGTGATGTCTCTATTAATCTGTAGAATGAGTCTTGATCATGAGCTCCTCCAATAAGCACTTTTTCATTCCCTAATGCCCCTCTTTCCATTCTGAATGCTACGCTGGGCCCCTCTTGAACTATGTATACTGGATAGAAAATGAAAATAAATACAAATGCTTTATACTTGCTACATTTCCCTAAAGGAATGATCCTCAAAATCCAGATAATTATTCCATGAGCATGTGATGGAAACAATACTAAATCGAAACATTTATTCTTTTTCATAAACTAAAAGCCAAGAAACTGTCCAAAATATGTAGAGACTGGCAGAAAAACAAGGATTCAAATGTAATTGAAAGAGTTATAAAGTTAAAATGCCTTGAGCTTGGGTTGGCTATTTTTCACTGCTAGAAAATTGGATGTTACATTTTAAATGCTTTTGAGTTTTCAAAATGTCATGGAAGGGGGAAGTAAGTGCTTTTAGTTCTCATTAAAGTTTCTTTAATTCATATATGGGTTTGTGAAGGAAATTGATTTCTGCTCTCACTTGTATTGGACCAACTCTCCCACTGAGAACAACTGTAATATATACATTTTTATAAGTCTATTTGAAGGGATCAGAAAGCTATTAAATTAGTAAGGACTGGAAGCATCAAGGACCCAGGAAGAAGAGCAAAGCACAGAACTGAGCTTGATATTTAAGAGTACATTTGCTCCTAAGGCATTTCTAATTACCATGCAGTGATCAAGAACTGAAAACTTAGCAAAAAGTGGGGGGCACAAATCTATCTTAGCCTGAAGTTCTCCCAAAGTGGAATCTGAGAGGATTCTAATGTACACAGTTCATTTAACAGATGCCAGGAACAAGAAGGGGGACATGAGAAAGGAATGTCCTTTTATTAAGTAAGATGCAGAGAACAACTACTGCTTAACACTGAAGCAACTCTGAAAAGCACAAATCCTAGATGTACCCCACCCCAAGTGCTGCAGCTGCTGTTGTATTTGTACACGCTTTCCTATTAAGCATTGGTTGAAAAATATTCCACGGGGTATCGATTAATTCCACAGCACTTCCATTCTTCTGTAGATATAGGTGGAAAAGTTTAAATAGGTCATCAAGACTGAAAGGTAGAGGTATTGATAACTGTCGATGTACAAAGCACGCTGATACATGAAGTCCTGGGGTACATTACAAAGATGAGAAAACACATGCTATGTATAGTTAACACTTGGGAAAGCTCAACACATCTCATGCCCCAAGTTAAATTTGCCCTATCATGTCAGCATTTCTTCCAGACAATTTTTAATCAACATGCATAATAATAACTTAGTGGAGCAACAGATACACCTCTCCTTTCTGTAGGTTGATCCAAAAGTTGTTCCTAGGACTTGCTATCTCCCTCTGTTACCATTCAACCAAGACTCTTTCTTATAATTGATGAACTCTCCAAATGATCTGGCATAAATTTGGCCTTTACCCTTGAGGGCTCTGAGCCCCTGATTACCATACGTTTGTTGAGCCATGCTTTCTCCTACTCATTTCTGCCTAATCACTAGGAATGGAAACACCGTGAGCCTCTCTGCCTTCATTAGGAAGTAGAATTATTATCATTGTGAGGATTCTATATCCTCATGATAATAATGATCCATTCCGCTGGCAGGGGACTCACTTTGCAAAGTACTTCTGTGCTCCTTTGTGAACACCCAGAAATGACTAAGGGGGAGCTATTATTTTAGCTCACTGGGGAACAAGGTAGAAGCATCTCTCTCCTGGGACTTGAAGCACAAATTCCTTAAATAGGTCATTGGGAATAGCTGTGAAACAGACTATTCCTTCTAGTACTCATGGCCCTAGACCCTAGAGGTAGAAGTGGGAGTGTCTCTATGGCATTTTCATGGGATCCATAACAACACTTAGATATTATTTTCCCATTTCACTGCATTTCATTTATAATTACATGAATACAATAATGGTTGCTGATGTTGCTTGGTTAGCTTTATGATAGTTCCTCATAGTCTTCTATGATTTTGATATTTTTGGATCCAAAATTGATAGATATGTGATCATGATCACCGACCCTGTATCCATTACATCTGTGGGTTGGCACAAAATCTTCTATTTCCTAGTTTGTCATTCAATCTCTTGGCTGGGGTAGAATTTCAGAAGCTTCCCCTCGCCCATAAGTCCGGTGGCCAACATGAGACTTCTTTCAAATGATAAAGATACGTATCTTGATGACCTAATATGGGCACAGAAGATTTCTCAGGGGCCCCTGATAAGATCCTTGGATTCTCTGGGAGACAGACAGACAGGATAGGACTCGCCCATATTTCCCGTGCTAAGGGAAGGACAATCTCCATCTCTCAGAGTGAGAGGCATCTCAGATCCTAAGGTGTAGATTTAAGGACAAGTGGTTTATATGGGGGGAGAAGAACTGTGATGTGGAAGATACGAGGCAAAAGGGAGACATTGTTAATGAGCACATCTCACAGGGGAAACTCGGGGGAAAACTGGTATAAAACATAATCTAGCATTATCCCCACCCATCCACCCACCCAAGGGTGAGAAAGTGTTCCTTTTTATACCCTGTAACCCTTAATCCGTATCTAAAGACTTTTAAAATTCCTGGTCATCTTTACTACATCACATGAAGACACACATACACAGAACCGGCTGATTCATAAACTAAAATCTTACTGATGCTGGTAAAGCCTAAAAGGATCAGCTATAGAATACAAAACTTACAGAGGTTTCCAAATTTTCAAGGCACTAGAAAACTCAACACCTATGGAGATGTAAATTTGAAAATCAGCTAGAGAGGGGAAAAAGATGCTTTACCTCAAAGCTGATAGTTTCACTAGAGCAGAGATATGGAAGCCAAAACTCAATGGAATGGCATCAAAATACTAAAGAGAAAACGGCCTTCAAAGTTGAACTGAGGGACCATGGAGATAGCTCCGTGGCACAAGTGCCTGCCTAGCAAGTGCAAGGTCATGAGTTTGAGACCCAGTCCCACCAAAAAAAAAAAAAAATTGAACTGAAATGAAAACAGTTTGGGATAAAACAAAACTGAAAATATTGGTTACCAATATACAAATGTTTAAGTAATAAAGACATTATGTGTTTAAGTTATCTTTATGATATTGAAATGGACAAAGTGTCCTTGTGGACTTGTTATAAATAAAAATATGGATGAACTGTATCAAAGAATCCTCTTCAGAAAAGATGTAAGAATATAAAAATGTATGTCACAAAGTAGAAAAATAAGTACACAGGTTTAGTTAATAAACAAAATAATCCATATTCAAGATATATAAAAATATATATAATTATAGTATATATAATACTATACTGTAATATATATAGTATATATAATTATAGTATATATAATTATGTAATTATAATATAATATAATATATAATATTATGTATGTATAGTATAATTATATATAATGTTATATATAATTATATAAAATATATATATAATTATAGTAATAACCATATTATCCATAGATCATGCACTATTGGTCCATAGTCTTTTGCAATCTGTCTTTGAAAAACAAATTTGTGCCACAGAGATAGCTCAGCAGACTAAGTGCCTGCTTAGGCAAGCACAGGATGTGGGTTCAATCCCTGGTACCATATGCTGTACAGGCCTCACCCCTGGCACACTAAGCCAGCCCCTGAGACCAGGCATGGTAGTGGTGGTGGTGGTGGTGGTGTGTGTGTGTGTGTGTGTGTGTGTAATCCCAGTGCTGGGGAGGCTGGGATGTGAGGATCACTGCAAGTTCAAGTGATGTAGTGAGACCCTGCACCAGATACATTAAAAAAATTTCTTTAAATTGTCCTGTGATCAATAAACATATGAGAAGTCACTGGGTCTCATTCGTCAGCAAAATGTAAGCTAATAAATGGTAGTTGCAGACACATCAATACAACAAAACTAAGTAAGCCAGAAATCTCACATCCTCACAAAGTTGAGGGGAACTCAAAGCTCCCATTATTTCCACTTTAGAAAACTGACCCCGGGCTGGGGAGATAGCTCCGAGGCACAAGTGCCTGCTGGGCAAGTGCAAGGTCGTGAGTTCGAACCCTGGTCCCACAAAAAAAAAAAGAAAACTGACCCCACCTTCAAAGGATCATGCATACTTGGCCAATAATCCCTCACTCCAAAACCTGCCAATCTAAATAGAAAATCAATAAAAATGTGTGTGTGTGTGTATTTGATAATAAAGCAGAAGCAATGCAAATGTCAATAAAGATTTGTGAAATTAATTTAAAAATTATTATTTCCAATATAACAATGGAATAATGGCACATGCATAACTTTGAATAAAAAAAAAAAAAACAAGATGCAAAACAGTCTGTGCTACATTATTCTATTCAAGCAAAACTAACCATCCTAAGATTTAGAATCCTCTGGAATAGTGACAGAGTCTGGGTAGTGGGTAGTGACAGAGAGGGGACATAGGATGCATTTGTGAACCATTCTTTTAGTTCTTATTATTTGTGCACTTTTCTCTATGCACGTTATAATTTGATGAAAAATGTTTTTAAATGTGGATCAAAAATGAAATCAGAATGTTCAAATTCAGTATGTCAAAATTAATCACTAAGGAAAATAGAAGTTAATTAGTTTAGGACCTTTACTAGAAAGTAGAATGAATTTCGAAACTGACTTTTAAAATTACTGAAGTCAAGTTTTGAATGCTTCCAAAGATCAAATTGTTATGTGATGAAATATTACATATTAGAGGCAAATAAATTTGTAATATTAATTCCATATATCCACAAGGTATTCTGGATTAAATGAGAAAATCTCAGGTACAGAATTTTACTATTAAAAACAGAAACCTTGGATGCCTGAGAGATGGTTATTTGCAATAATGAACCAAAACTAGTCACTAGCCTTGTCACCAACCGCAAGTGCCATCAGCCCCTCTGGTCACTTTAATGCCAATTAAGTGTTTTATCTTTTCCTGCT
The DNA here is from genome assembly GCA_004027025.1 of Myocastor coypus. Taxonomy (NCBI): domain Eukaryota; kingdom Metazoa; phylum Chordata; class Mammalia; order Rodentia; family Myocastoridae; genus Myocastor; species Myocastor coypus. The sequence continues at coordinate 24,729 of PVJA010015434.1, read as the reverse complement.
TATCCTTCATGACTGCCGGCTGCTGTAAAAGCAACCTTTTCTCCTTACCATCTGCATTTAAAACCTCAGTGCTACCCTAAACACTGCCTTCTTCCTCTCTTCATCCTTTTACCTTATCTGCTTTTGCATTTATCACAACCTTTCCATTTTAGTCACTGACATTGATTGACTGATTGATTGATTGATTGATTGATTGATTTGGCACAAGGTCTTACTACACAGCTCAGACTCCTAGTGATCCTCCTGTCTCACTTTCCCCAGCTCTGAGATTCCAGGTGTGTGCCACCATGCCCACTTTTTGTGGCCAGCAGAACACACCCAGAGTTCCAGGGTGTTATGGTTTATGTCTAGTTGTCCCCCACAAAGCCTCATGCAATCATGGGACAGGGACTTCTATAGATTGAGACTTGACTCCTGAGTCACTGGGATTAGGTATTTTAGTACTGGCCTAGAGTTTGAGACTTGAACCATGATCCTTGGAATTATGTGTTTTAAGTACTTCTGGGATTATGAGTGTAGCCTAAGGCAGATAGGGTGAGGCAGAAAGCCTGAATGTAATATAAAGAGAGACAGAGAGACAGACTCAAGCTGTTGCTCTGCTTGGTCGATTGCCTCTGTCGCCATTTTGTTGCTGTTCTGCTGCCATGAACTGGATGCTCTCTGCCCTCTTCCACTCAGCCTTGGACCAGTCAAATATGGACTGAAACCTCCAGTAACTGTGAGCTAAATAAACCTTTCCTTCCTTCATTTTGGGTGTTGGGTATTAGTCCCAGCAATGAGTGAAGAGTAACTAAGACACAGGGCCAACAGAGCATGTGGTACCGGGGTTTGAACCCAGGTCCTTGCACTTGCCAGGCAGGCATTTAGACTGCCGAACTATCCTCCTCAGCCCCTCAGTGACTAACTTCTTATTGAGATCCACAGTTATTTCTCCTAGAATATAATTATTTGTCTTTTCACTTCTAGTTTCTAGATATCAGTCCAGGATATATGAGCTACCACATTAGCCATTTTTGTGAACAGACTAATTGTGTTATCCTCTATATCAAAAACTTTACTTGATTTTTCTGTTGCCTAGAGAATGAGTCTTGGTATTCTTACCTGAAATTCCAACATCTCCCAAAATCTAGCTCCAAACTACTTTCAGCTCCTGATACTAGACAGAATTTCAAGAATAATGTAGCAGGACTGACCGGACCTCGCCTTCCTGCCTGCTTCTTTGATTACCTTCTCCCATTTTCCAAAATGATTTTCTCCATCTGTCAACAGTTCTAAATCTGCTACCACCTTCCAAGATCAATTTGTCATGATGATTTTGCTGCTGAGTGAGGTCATAGAAAATGTAGAATAAGGGTAGGTTTAAGTGGTTTGTAGCATTGATCAGATTTTCGACTCATCTAAAGACCTTCTAAAATTAGCCAATACCAGGGTCATATTAACAGACCAGAGGAACACTGCTAGAGTTACTGAAGTCTACAATTCCTAAAAGAAGTCTGTGACTACCACCTCAACACCAGTCCAGACTGATCTTGTGAACAAAATGGACTAAAATCTAAGTTGGCAGGGATCAGTGGAAGGGAAGGTTATTCCATACATACAGACAATAATGATTATTGAAAAAGAAAGGTTAAAGTCAAAGCTAATAATCAGCGGTTCACTTTTACATGGCTATGAAAGCACTAGCAAACTGTCTGTCCTACAGATAGCACATATATCTATTCTAGATATATTACTGGAAGAAAAAACTTAATAAAGCAGAAATCAGGGGAACACTGAGACTTTAAAGAGCTGTCAACATTTGGAAAAAAGAGCATAGATCAAAAGTGCTGTAGTAAACAGTTGAAAGTAAAAACTGCAAACAGTGAAATCAGAAAAGAGCTAGCAAGAAAAAAAGAAAATGAAACATTTTACATAGAGGAGACACTGGAATCACCGGAATGAATGTCACAGGTTTCTCATCAGGAATCAGTGAGGTCAACAAAAATTTAAAACACCTTTAAAATGCTGGAAACAAGCATATGCACCAACAAAAATGTGTCAACACCAGCTTCTGAGCCTTTCGTCACTTTGTTTTCCCAATACAGGCAGACTTTCAGTTTTGACTGAAGATGTAGAGTTGGTCAGTGTCACTCCCACCCTAATGATAAGAAAAGACATGAGGATCTACACAAATATAATGTTTCCTGGACACATCAAAAAGCTAGAGGACTAGAATAGCCAATTACTTTGATATCAAAGGGAAGTCAGGTCACCTGTGCTGGCTTAACACCTGCAGCAGGGAAAAGATGAGACCTTTGTACAAGAGGATGAAAAGAAGCCAGCCAGACTTTTAATGAACTGAAAAGGGCCCAGCATGAGCTGGTATAAAAGAATGGAAACCTTAAAAGTCACAGATGAAAGGACTGTGCACCCTCCTACAGGCTCTCCTCTAGGGAGCCACCAGGGGCTGGAGGGGCAGGAGGGAAGACAAGGAAGTCTTTACCCACACTGCAGACCAGGAGAAGGAGAGCAGCAACCCTCAGAGAGAGACACTAAGTGCCACCAGGCCTTCTCCTCTAAGCAATGAAAGGTTTAAGCCACTAGGGAAAGGGCAGCAAAGCCTACACCAGAGGGCAGAGAAGGCTGGGAGGACGGAGAAAGGGAGAATGAAAAGCATCACACTGCACTGAGGGAAAGCGACACACCTTCCTCTATTCAATACACCAGAGGCCTCCTAACACAGGAAGGAGCAACAGGATCACTGAGAAAGTGTCATCGCTTAGAGCCCAGGATATAGGATCTACTGAGTACTGACACTGAATGCTCTGACAGACAATCCCCTTGTCTCCCAAGCCAAGCTAGAAGGAACCAAATAAAGTAATCTACCACTGGAGAAAAGCCCAACATGGAAATACATCCACACTGGAGTTATCTGATACATCCAGGTCATATCTTGAAAACCCAGGATGTCCATTATTTAGAGAACTAGTCATAGAACTAAAAAACAGTAATGCAGGTCATATATCAGATAGATGGGACAGATCTATAAAATAGATAGGCAGGATGCACCAGTTGAACAGAATAGATGAGCTGAGCTGAGATGAGATGAGATGAGATGAGATGAGATAAATGATACAGTAGACAGATGGACAAACATGGTATATAGAATGGATAGAGAAATGATAAAAAGATATCAATTCATAACATAGAAAATGTCTTAGAAGCCAATACTAACAGCTGTAGGCATTTACTACTTCAAGAAATAGATTTTGGGGGCAGGCCAAATAGCTCAGATTAAAGCACCAGCAAGCAGGGGCAGGGGGCAGGGGCCAGGGGTTTGATCCCCAGGCCTGCCATGCTGGTGCTGCCTGGGACACACAGAGATGGCAATTGAGACTGGGCAAGGAATTGAGACTGGGCAAGGTGGCGCGTGCCTGTAATCCCAGCTCTTGGAAAGCTGTAAACAGGAAGATTATTACAAGTCCGATCTAGTAGTGAGACCCTGAACAAGTTGTAAATCCTTCCCTAAAATACAAACCCAAAAAGAGAAAAAAAAAAAAAAAAAAAAAAAAAAAAAAAAAAAAAAAAAAAAAGATTTTGGGAAGAAGATAAAGGTCAAGACCTTTAACTCATTGATTTACTACAACATTTGAAATAGTATTTCAAAATAATTTTATTTCTATTTTTTCCCTCTTTTTTTTTTTTTTTTTTTTTGTTGTTGTTCTTGTGAAACAGGGTCTCACTATGCTGTTCAGGCTGGCCTTAATCTCATCCTGTAGCCCAGAATGTTCTCAACCTCACAATGATCCTCCTGCCTCAGCCTCCTTAGGGCTGGGATCATAGATGTGTGCCAGCACACCCCACTTCAAATATTTTACAAAAGCTAAAGTTACCATTTTGATGTTATCAAATAAATGCATGGTAAATCCACTACTTTAACAAAATACTGATAAACTTTTACACGATAGAGCCTTTTCTTGGAAAATAGTTTCATAGTTACATCAAAGGTGCTGAAAAAGTATGTTTTTCTCCTTTTCATCAGAAGTTTCAATGGTGACATATATTCTAAGAAAATAATTAAAATATGAAAAACACTGTGTGCTCCACTATATTTAACAAAGTAACCTGCTGGGCTTTTTAATGCAATTGTAATTTTTAACTCCAGAATAATTTCATTTTTATGGCACCTCGACTTAATGGACATGATGTGGTCATTAGAAATTATTGTTATAAAGGCTACACCACAATGGAAACAATGAATGTAAAATGATGGTGTTAATTGTGAAATGAAGATTTAAAAAGATAATGCTGCAAAATTGAACGTAGGCAAAGGCCAAACTTGCTGAATCTGTGCTCTAAAAATTTTACCACAGTAAGATCAATTATCATATCTACAAAATGAATGCAATTGTGCGTGTGTCACAAACTGTTCACTAAATCTGAACATAAAAACAACTGGACTACATACTTGCTTGCTCTGCAAATAATATTAGTGCATAATATGTAAATGGATTTTATAAACCTACAAATATAAATAATACAGGGTCTGAACGAACTACTAAATGTGATTAGATTCCCTGATGATATTGAAGTTTCTCCTTCCTTATATTTTTCCAATTTTTCACAGTATATATTATGGTATTGCCTTCACACCACAAAAGAAATTAAGTTGCTTCCTTTATATTTAAAATATTCCTGTTTAGAGATATTTCTGCTACACTTTTTTTTGTACTGGGACTTGAACTACAGACCTTGCGCTTACCAGGTAGGAACTTATGCTGCTGAGCTATCTCCCCAGCCCCCTATTTAGAGATAATCCTCTTTAGGGCAAATCTATTCAACATCTAACTAGCATCCATATTTGGAACTTTCCTTCAGCATACTTTCAAATGCCTATGACTAGCAAGGATATTCTTCCCATATTCCACTTGCATCTCAACTTCAGTAGCCTATGAATGTAGCTCTCATAACAAAATTTTCATTTACCAGCATATGTAAAGCTTTTGGAGACAAAGCTTTATATTCCACGAATATATCTGCACATAAAATCTTCTGGGGAAACCTTGCTCCAGTCATTTGGAAAGTGATAGAAAGAAACCATCAAGGGCAGCTGTGAAGGACCAGACTCATCTTAGAGCCAAAGATGTGTAAAGTACCAGACAGATACCTGACAAAAGTGATTAATGACATTGCCCCAGATCTGGGGAGTATGACTTTATTCAGATTTGTCCCTGCATCTGACAGCACCCAAATCTGTATGTTCCAAATGAAAGCTTGAGATGCAATTTTCAGGTGAACTCAAGAAGAAAATCGCATGCTTGCACCAAGAGACGTAGCAAATTTATGAAAACAACATGGGTCAAATGACAGGCTCAAAGGATGACTTTGTTACCTCTGCTTTGTGAACTCTTACTTGGCAGGGACCACGAGAACAAAATGAAGAGAGAAGAATGAAAATCCATTGCTTCCCACAAGTTGCAAACCATTGCATAGTGAGGCATTTGGAACAGAGTTAAGAATTGTGGGTGTATATTTATGCGAGTGTATGTGCATATTTTCCAACCCATATCCCTGAAACAAATTAAGGAGAATTTTTGAGCTAAAAAGTGAAGTAATTTTGACACTCAAGGAAGTATTGCTAATCATGTGTGATTGCAGCTTCAAAACAAGCACTGACAAATCTTGATAAAAATAAACTTTACATGTTGACTAATAAGATATTCAAGGAATTTCATCAAATGAATGCATCCCTAGCTTTTTTGCAAAAATGATTTCCACCAACAATATGGTCTACTGTATAGCTGGCTCATCACTTGGGTCTTTCTACTTATACCTGGGCTTCAAATAACTAAGTTTAGAAATATTTAAGCGATCCGGTCTGTAGTTCCTGTAGGTGCTGTTTCCCTATTGTACTTTCTGGGTCCTAGCCCCTTTAAAAACTATTCTACCTGGGCCAGCACGATGGCTCAGAGGTCTAACGTGCCTACTTAGGAATGCTTAGGTGGCCTCAGGGACCTTGGTTCGATCTCCAGTATCACTTGCTGCGCTGGCCCTGCCCTCAGGGCAGGCTGAGGCAGCCATAAAAAATAAAATAAAATAAAGTTAAAAAAAAAAAAAAACTATTCTACCACAAATATTAAATTTTTAGCGATACTCAGGATGATACTGTACCATTTCTTGCGACTGGCTGTATTTCATGGAAAGGACTTTTTCTAGTCTCTATACAAGCAAAACTAAATTGGAGAAGAATATTTTGTTTCCTCATCTTCAGTCATGACTCAGTCACATTCATGGCTTATAGCAAGGGAAAGGGCTCATAAAATGGTGGATGTTAAGGGTCAATTAGTGGCAGCTCAAAATTGCCACTAATGGAGGGAATGACATCTATTTCCCTATAAATGTCACAAGTGTATCCTTCCTTGTAGCTAAGAAGCATTCCATTGTGTAAAGGTACCCTATCTTTGTTATCTACTCCTCAAGGTTGATAGGCATTTGGGTTGTTTCCAAGGTTTTGCTATCACAAATAGTGCTAGGATTTGAGTCCTTACTTACAAGTGAAATAAATCAGTTTTGCATGTATAAACATCATATTGTCTCCCTAGGTTAAGAAGCTGAAGGAGTAAATAAGACTCAATATGTACAATAAATATTGTAAAATGGGAGGAAAATGTTCAAGAGGAAAGAGAACCTGGAATAGGAGAAAGGAGAAAAGGAAGTAAAAGGGAAAACAGAGATAGATTGATAGATAGATAGATAGGCATGGACAAGATAGTTAATTATGGATATACTACTGATTGCTATTACCTCACTATTACCTCAATATAGGCATGTGCCTATATTGCTTGATGAGTTTCCAACGCCTATGTCTTGTATTATGAGCAACTACTTTGAAGATTACAACACACAATGTACTGAACATCGTTATTCTCCTACAATCTTGTTTTCAAATGCTATGCCATTGTTTTTATTGTTTTTCTTTCCTGTAAAATAAAAAACTGCTATGGCAAAAATATAGCAGGATTGAAAATTTGGCCTACTTAGTCTTACAATTCCACACCCATTTATTTACGCTGGAGTCCACACCTGATACAGAGATGGGTAGGAATGATGAACATGTCTAATACGGTAAGCATCCTGGCCATTCCCACTCTCCATTAATTACAGAGCAGATAAGCATGTTACTGTTGAGCCACTCTGTGATATATTATGCATATAAAGTAGAAATAGGTGCCTATGTCTGACATTCAAAAACATACAAGATTTAATTTTAAAAAAGTAAATTATCTGGTAAAATATATACATTAAATAGTTGTATAAAATAAAAATTGCATTGTTTTGTGATAGGAATAAGTTAATATGAAATCTACCCTCTTAACATTTGAAAGCATGTGATACCACGTTATTAACTCTAGGCACTAACTTGCACACTAGATTTGTAGGACATGCCTTACATACAGTATTTAAACCCTTTTTTGGGGACTCCCACTAGGGACCCCCCCTCCTGTCCCTCTCTCAGACAGGAGCTTTCTTTCCCTCAACAGATATGTTCTGCTCATTAAAAAAAATAATAATAAATAAACCCTTTTGGGGGGAGACAACAATCCAGCCTCCCTCCTTCCAGATCCTGGTAAGTCCCATCGTGCTCCCTGACTCTAAGTGTTTGACCATGTTATGTCTGACGTATCAGGGGAGCCATGACGCACTCATCTTTAAGTGACTGGTTTCTTTGACTTAGCATCATGCCCTGGGTTCACCCCTGATGTCACGAATGATAGGGCTTACTTTTTTAAGGGAGAATAACTTTTCATGCATCCCTGTATCTCACTTGTTACCTAGTCACCTGGCAGTTGACATTTGGGTTCCTTCTATAGCTTCACTATTGTACATAATACACAAAGAACTCAGTTGTGCAGATACATCTTCGATATCTCTTGATTTCAGTTCTTTTGAATATATGCCCAGCCATGGAATTGCTTAATTATAAAGCTGTTCTGTTTTTAGTTTTCTAAAACAAATGCAAAAGTGATCTCATTGTTGAGAATGAAGTGTTTCTAGGGTAGCTAAACTGAGAATTTTCATGGATGTGAAAATTATCCAAGAGGATCACTCTCACCACAGAAGAGGAAAATAAAATCATTGAAGAGGAAAAATAAGAATTTTAAAGCAAAGAATTCATGGGAAATTGATTTGCAGTATGTCAAGGTATACCTTTGTCTTCTTTGGCAAATAAAGAAAATTAAATTCTGTAATTAAAGAGCATTTTATATCAAATGAAATTAGGCAAAGGGATCTTGTAAAGCACTGATAGTAAATGTGTCCCACTTGCTGTCTCTCCTGGAAGGGCCACCGGGCTTCTTTATGGAAAAAGTATTAGAAATGCAGGAAAATTTAAAAAAACAAAAACTCACATCTGAATTAAACTGAACCATGTAGAGAAAATCAAGGAAACTTTCCTACGCATAATCTCACCTCCTACTACTTCCAAACCAATCAAATTAAAACATTTTGTTGTCTATTAAGTATCTCTTTGGAGAAAATGTTTCCCCATACAATCACTGATGCTATCAGGTAGAAAGCACACAATGGAATTCAGTAGAGAATAAGGCTGCAAGTGTTTAACCTCACATCTTTCACTGTATCTTTCCTCCTCTGCCTTTAGAAGAATGAAAACTTCCAAAACAATGACAGATCAGAACACCTTTCTGAATTGTCAATGAAGCGCAAACTCTGCTCCTCGTGCGGGGACAAAAGAGAGGTGGACATAAAAGCTCTGACGAGCAGCGATAGGACAGAAATTAGAGCATATTCTACAAGGAGGGCTTCTGAAGTGTATTCTGGCAATCTAGGAGGAACAATGCTTTGATTGTTTGCATGCTCAGGAATAATCTCATTGAAGGTGAAGTCTCCCTAGGTCCGACAGCTCTTCTCAGAAGCGAAACATTTTCTCTTCAAGTACACCCAAATCAAGATAGTGAGATTTAGGCTGGGACTTCAAAAGTGATTACAATAGACCTCGAAGAAAAGCTATTACACTTCTTTCTTTCACCCACATTCTGTGTCATCCCAAATATGTCTTAAAGAATTTTTGCTAGATTCTTGCAAACTATTTCTATAATAACTAAACTTCTGCTTGCCAAATAAGTTTGGACAGTTATATGAAACCTATGCAAAAAAATAACTAAGCTACCAGCAAGACTCCAATTTCTGCAAGCATTTTTTTAATTATGACCATCATCTTGTTACCTTATTTGTTATTCACTGAAAACAGTTACTGTTCTTTTTCTTCCTTTTTTATTTTTAATATTTTTTTCCTAATAGGAAATGGTTTCAATGTTTTTGTGAAATATAAGAATGAATTAAGCTTGTGAAAACGGATTTAGACCACATGTTATGGTTCGTGTCTAGTTGTCGACTCCCCCTCCCCCCCAAAGCTTCATGCAGTCATGGGGCAGGGCCTTCTGGAGTTTGAGACTAACTCATGATCCACTGGGATTATGGGTCTTAGTACTGCTGAGATTATGGATCTTAGTATTGCTGGGATTATGGGTGTGTGTACCTTCCCCAGCCTGGGGCAACAGCTTTAATACAATGTAAGAGAGAGAGAACAACAGAGTCTGTTGCTCTCTGCTCCCCTGGTTATTCTGTTGCCTCTGTCGCGATTGTTGCTGTTTCACCGCCATGAACTGCTACTCTCTGCCATATGCCACTCAGCCTTGGAGCCAGCCAAATATGGACTGAAATCTCCAGGAACTGTGAACTAAATAAACCTTTCCTTCCTTCATTTTGGGTGTCAGGTATTTGTCCCAGCATTGAGAGAAGAATATCTGAGACACCACATATACCTAGACTGGCTTTACATTTACTTTTCTATCTTCTACTTAAGTTAATATTTTTTTAATCTGTGCTGAGATAAAGGGACATTCATACCTATAAAGACTAAAGTGGATCTGAGCATATTTTATTCAGTAAAAATAGAAATGGTCCTTTTTTAAGCCCTAGACGTAAACTTTGTCCCAAAACTTTGATTTCAAACTGATTTTTCCAATAGGTAATTAAGTAGCAAAAAATCTCTAAAGGCTCAAACTTAGTTCCTTTGAGATTATTTCTCAAGAATGTTTCTATACCAACAAGTTATTTAAACTTGGTGGAAGATGGATGCCCTTGAAACTATAAGGTTAACTGAAATAAATCAGGTTCACAGGCTTACATATCACATGACTTCTCTTGTACAAGAACCCCAAGTTATAAAGAGCAAAATTAAAAAGTAGGGAGATTGATCTTTTCCATATGGGAATGGGTTCAAGAGTTAAAAGATGGAAGAGGAGAAAGAAAAGAGATTTTTAAAAATGAGTAAGATGTGTTACGTACAGGTACAAATTTTACACAGGAACTTAACATTATACTCTACAAATGTACTAATAGCAATTTTAAGTACAAAATAATAACGTTATTTGTAAGCTTATAATCACTTCCATTGTGAGGATCTTAAAGTAATTTACTTGCTTCCTTATGATTTTTTTTTTCATTATTTCAACAACATATTCATGTTATGGCTGCTGTCACCAATTATCACAAATTTGGTGTCTTAGAATGTCACAGGTTTATTATCTAATTGATCTGGTTGTTAGGAATTTAAAAAGGTGCTTGTTCCATTTGTGCTGTCAGAACAGAATACCTGGGATTAGGTAATCCGTGAGGAAAAAAGCATATTCTAGGGGGCTGGCCAGATAGCCCAGCAGACTAAAGTGCCTGCTTAGGCAGAGCACAGTGGCCAGGGCTCAATCCCGGGCATGTTATGCTGGCTCTGTCCCCGGGGCACCCTGAGAGGGCAACTGAGACTGCTCATGGGGGCCACACCTATAATGCCACACTTGGGAGGCTGAAAACAGTAGAATCGCTATGAGTCTGATCTATGTAGTGAGACCGTATAGACCCTGTACTAAATACATTAAAAAAAAGAAACATATGCTCCCACAGTTGTGAATCCGGTAGAGTTCAGGGCTCAAGGCAGCAGTGCTGAGCTGTTCTCTAGAGTCCAAGATGGCACCTTGAGACTGCGTCCTCTGGAAGGAAGAGACTCTAAGCTCACACATGGCTGGAGGGATACAAGGACAGTACATGGGTCAAACCCCCTCCTTCAAGTCCTCTTAACACAGCATCAGTCTCCCAAAAGGCTCCCCCACCTGCCAACATGGCTGCATTTCCAACCTGTGAATTTGGAGGTCATGGTCAGACCCCAGGAAATTCTCCCTGGGCTAAAATTAAGGCACCTCTAGCACTGCCTTCCTTCCTGGGCACTAGTGAAGAGTCTATTTCCTTACCTTTTACAGCTCTAGAGGCTACATGCATCCCTGGCTGGTGATATCCCTCTTCTACTTCCAGCCTGGCCAAGCCCATCCAATGCTGCCATCTCTTCAGTTTTCTTTTCAGGCTGCCTCTTCCTCTTTAAAGGGCCTTTATTATTGTAATCCAGGATAATCCACTTTAAGATAAGCTAATTAGCAGCCTTCATTTGCAACCTCTTACAGTCAGGGTTTGCAAGGGAAACACAATTTAATGCAAGACACATAATTTATAGGGTTATTTCCTAATATTTCCCCCCAAAAAAAGAATCAAAAGCAAAATCTATGAGATCTTGCCACATGCCAGAGACCCAAAGAATCCAGCGGAGGATCTGGATCCCACAGCAGTGTCTGGCGTGAGTCCAGCTGAAGACCTCAAGCCTGTGGCAATGCCCCTGGGAGCACAGCTGGAGACCTAGAACCCACAGCAATGTCTTACGCAAGTCTGAATCAAGGATTTTCACTGTCACAGCTCAAAGGGCAGTGGTGGAAGCTAGAAAGTCTGCGCCACAGGATGAAGGATCTGTGCCAGCAGGCTGAGGGCTCTCCAGTGTAGCCGGGAGGTGAACTAAAGCTCCACCATAAACAACTGCAGCCCTCCTCGGGGACAGCAAGGACCAAGACCCTCTCTTGATAACAGCTGACTTTGTGTCAGGAGAGCCAGCATGATGATGTCCCGGATGTTCAACAGCACACCAGCCTTCCCTCCACCTCTCTTTTTAGGCCCCTGGCATCAATCCTCAGGTGAACCCTCCACACCCAGCATTACGCTACCTTAGCACAACTGGGTATTATAAATTGACCATTAATTAGTCCACCATAATCCACCCCTGGTCAGTTCGATAACCAGACATCTAAATCCCCTTTGCCACGTAACTCAACATGGAAGTTACTAAATAAATAGAAAACGATTTTGTTAATGTATTTTAGTACAGGGCCTCCAGGGTCTCACTACACAGATCAGACTCACAGTCATCCTCCTGTTTTCAGTCTCCCAACTGGGCATGCGCCATCCCGCCCAGCCTCAGTGTGTTCCAGGGGTGGGGCAGGCATAGCACCCTGAAAAACTAATTTAAATGAAAATTGTCATTCTATAGGTTGTTAATCCTAAAAGCTAATAGGGAAAGCTTTATCTAAAATCTGCAGTAGGGTGAGACTTGCAAATTCAAGAATACACACAAAATATTCTAATTTTTATATAATTTTAGAAGTCCCTACTCCTTCCAAGGAGAATAGACACTGATTAACAGAAAAGCGCTCTGCTTACTGAGCATGATACACGTTTGAAATGCACAAACATGCATGTCCACAGGCCAGAATAAATTCCTCCATGCAATAAAGTTGTAAAAACTTTGAATGTTTTCCTAACTGGAAACATAAACACAACAACCATGGAAACCAAGGGAGCTGGAGTTGGACAGTATAAAACAATGAGAGGAATCATGCTTATGAATAAGACAGAGGAGGAACTCTAATAGAAAATACAGGACTCACAAGTACTTAAACCAAAACATCTGAAGGGCGAGACTCTACCGTACAGGACTCTGGCATGATTGGTTGATGCGCTATAAGGAGTCTGGGGTGAGAAGACTCCCCAGTGTTCCTTTCCCTGTGGAACCTACTTCTCTTTCACTCAGAATGAAAATCCCAGAAGGACTTTGCCGGTCTTTTCCCTCTCCTAGTGCCAGCACAATTCCTCTTTGCTAAACCTCTGCCACACCACCCCTATCTACCACGTGCGATGTGCGGGCCCAAACCCACCAGAACCATGGCGCAAGGCTGGTTCTCAGGGCTATCCGTGCACCATCTGTGCCATCTGTGGTGTTCGAGCCTTGCCTGAGTTCAACAGAAGTCGGTGTTTCTGGGTTCGGAGCTGAGCGGCACTGTTTATGTTTTAAAGATTGTCTGTGCACGGTGGCGTCGGGAGACTGACCACAGAAAGCCCGGAGTCCTTTGCCCTTCAGGGTAGGAGGTCCTACCCAGGAAGGAGATCAAGTGTGGAAGATTCTTCAAAGCTAAAATATTAACACGAAAGGTAAGGTATTGCTGGTGACCACGTTTTATAGTGTGATTGAACCTTCTTAATTTCTGTGAAAAAAAAAAAAAAGTAAAGAAGATACAAAGAGGCCTTTTCTCAACTCTAACTTTCCCTAGATAAATAAGAATTTTCCCCAACAAGGAAGGATAGCTCTGTCCCTAGTTAATGTGTTGGAAGAAACTGAAAGCTACCACTTCATCCCATATCAAAAAAGAAATGTGAGCTTTTAGGCTGCACTAAGCCATGGGAGCCTCGGCTCTCTGAAGCATTCTCAGGGTTCTCAGCGGAGACTAGGGGCTTAGTGCTATTTGCATCTCGGGAAGGGGAAGCTCTTTAAGAAAGTCCGGCCTGGGCTACAAAAGCGAGCTCAAGGCCAGCCTGAACTGCATAGCAAGACCCTGTCTCAAAAAGACAAAAAAGAAAAAAGAGAATCCTATCCTAGAACACCAATACATAGCCAGGAACAAGACTTTCTCTAAGAGGACCAATCCCAGAGATTATCTTAGCCTCCCCAGTGATGGACAAACCAGAAGGGAGAACAGGAAAAAACTCTATTAATCACATTTTTGCCGGGCGTGGTGGCGCACGCCTGTAATCCCAGCACTTGGGAGGCTGAGGCAGGAGGATCAGTGCGAGTTCGAGACCAGCCTGGGCTACAAAAGTGAGCTCAAGGCCAGCCTCAACTGCATAGCGAGACCCTGTCTCAAAAATACAAAAAAAAAAAAAAAAATCACATTTTTGTTGTGATGTCAGATTTCCAGATATAGAAGCTAAATGAGCTGTGGGGTGGAGAAAGACTTTCTCTACCCTTATATATAATATTCTCAGAGAAAATGATTATATCAAATATTTATTCACAGCCTTTACTTTTGATTCATAGCTCTTTCCTATCAAATATTACTGTGAGAACCCAATCTATGAGTCTCAAAAAGAGGGCTAGGGTAGGGAGGCCACAAATAAATAGGGCTTCAAATAAGTAATTGTTACAACTCTGTGGTGATCTTGCACACGCTACAGGACCTGTCTCCATGGAGAAAGTACAGAGTGAAACAACAGCATGGATCTGTAGAGACAAGGTAATAGCTATGAATAATTCCTGGGGAGATGAAAAGTTACTGTGATTGTGTTCGATCCCTTCACAGAAGTGTGTGGATGAGGAGAGTGCCTGGGGTTTCCCAGATTAGCCTTAGCCAGAGGTTGGACCAAGAGGGGGCGGGGGGGGGGGACCCGGAGGAGAGCATGTGAGTTCTTCCTTCCCCATCGCCCTCACTACCCTCCCCCCAAAGCGCTGGTGGGAAAGACCCTGGCCTGACATCACCATGAGACCCCAGTGTCATCGACATCCTACAAAAGCACACATCAGCAGAACTCAGGCATTGATGGAAAGATACGAATATTCTGGTTTTTCTGTCTCTTGTCCCTTTTGCCACTTTGTCTGACCCCCTGAACCTCATTCTATTCCCTAAATTGAGGGCTTACTTTGTGAAAAGTTTCTAGGAGTTAGGGATTATGGTTCTGTGATAACATTATGTTAATATATATATTAACTGAAATAAAGTGATTAATATTGGCAATCATCGATTGAAATTTAACATGTATCTCTTAGCAACTGATAGAATGAGTAAATAAATGAAGAAAAATATATAAAGTTTTTTAAAAGATACTTGCACAAGTAGGTATTGACTTACGTACTTGACATTTAGGGAATATAGTATCTACCAACTATATATCACACACTCTTTGTAAGGGTGTTGAGAACATCAACCAAAATAGATCATATGAAGAAGCAGACAGCAGGTTTCCACGAGTTCCACAGAATTCAGATCAGATGTGATATGTTCTCTGACCAAAGTGAAAGAAAATATAGAAACAGAAAGATCGATAGCTAGAAAAGTCATCAAGTATTTAAAAAGTAAACCACAGTTTTGAGGAATAGTTTGCACACAGTAACCTGTACAAATCTTGAATCCATGTTACCAAATTTTTACGTGTTTACATCTGTGTAATATATAGAGATAGAGACAGAGACAGAGACAGAGATAGAGGTAGAGAGAGCTGTAGGGAGAGAGAGGTAGATATCACCATGTATACAGTTCATTTTCTATAGTATAAAACCCAATTAATATGATATATATACAAATGTATATCATATATATATATATATATATATATATATATATATATGATTCTTCTTAAATTTTGCTTGGAGCATTCTATTGAATGATTATGCCACAATTTATTTTTTCAATGTCTTTTTTAGATACATTTGCATTATTTCCATTTGAGTCTATTGTGCATAAAATGCCTATGAAAATTTTGTACTTGTTCTTTGGAGAATATATCAATTAGTTTTTCTCAATGTATATGCCTAGCAATAAAAATGTTATCCTATGGTAAGTACGTGTTTGGCTCTAGTAGATAAAGTCACAGAGGTTTTCAAGGTGACTAAATCATTTTACCCTCCAACAAACAAAATGAGAAATTCAGTTGCTTTACCTCTTAACACTTGATACCTATGGTCTTTTTTTTTTTTTTTTTTTTTTTGGTCTTTTTGAGACAGGGTCTCACTATGCAGTTCAGGCTGGCCTTGAGCTCACTTTTGTAGCCCAGGCTGGTCTCAAACTCACACCGATCCTCCTGCCTCAGCCTCCCAAGTGCTGGGATTACAGGAGTGCGCCACCACGCCCGGCTACCTATGGTCTTTTAAATTATAGTCATTTTATAAATTAAATCTCATCAGGACTCAATTTGCACTCTCTGATAATTACATGAAATATCTTTTTTATCTCTCTCAACTGGTTGGATAAGCCTGTTTTTCTCCTTTTTCCTCATAGTTTTATAGCAGGGGGGTGAAAGTTCACCACCCCACATTGAATTCTTTCATCTTTCATATATCTGAAAACGCCTCTATTTCACTTTCACTTCGAAAGATACTTGCACAGGTAATGGAATTCAATACTGATAGTTCTTTTTTTTCTTTCAGTACTTTAATGGCAATACTCTGCTGTAGTCTCTGCTGCGTTGCTTCCAATGAGAAACCTACTATTAGCTCTCACCCTCTGAAATCACTATTCCTTTATCTTCTTATTTAGACTGATATCCAGATATTCTCCTAATCACTGGTGTTAAGCAATATGGTTGTGGTATTTCTCAATGTAATCCATTGATCTTCTTGAATACGAAGGTCTATTATTTTCATTAAATTTTAGAAATGTAAATTTCAGTAGAACTGCCCAGCCTCAGGTATTTCATTACAGTAGCAAAAACACACATCTCTTATTTTCCATAGCACTATATAGATGTATATAGTGCATTATACACCAGACTAAATGTCAATGATAAATTGTAAAGGCTCGAATAACACTAAACGTATTATTTTGTAAGTCATGATCAGTAAGTAGAATTATCAAGCTATGAAATCTTTTTTTTTTTTTTTTTTTTTGTCTTTTTGAGACAGGGTCTCGCTATGCAGTTCAGGCTGGCCTTGAGCTCACTTTTGTAGCCCAGGCTGGTCTCCAACTTGCATCGATCCTCCTGCCTCAGCCTCCCTAGTGCTGGGATTACAGGCGTGCGCCACCACGCCCGGCCAAGCTATGAAATCTTGTAACCTTCACTTTCAGTCTTTTTACATGTTTGTAGCACATAACACTTACCTACTGTGTGTAAAGTTGACACATAGGGACTATGTCTAAACTTCTTTCTTCAGTCCCCTGTCCCACCATCCCCACCCCTTTCCCACCATCACCTGAGCCCCTTCCCTTCCCCACCACCCCCTGAGCCCTTTCCCTTTCCTACAACCCTCTTAGCCCCCTCCCTTTCCCATCATCCCCTAAACCCCACCCCTTTCCCACCATCCCCTGAGCCCCTTCTCTCTTTCAAGAAAGATCTCTCTCCCTCCTTCCTGTTACCTCTCTTTTATTTTGCTCTTTGGGTTTCTTATGTAAAAGAAGCCATGCAGTCTATATTTCAGTTTCTGAGTCTGATTTATTTCACTTAACAGTATGGTCTCAGTGTACATCAGAATTCCTACAAATGACTCGTTTATCCCTTTTTATAGCAGGGTACTATGCCTTTGTGTGTAAATACATTCTCTTTATCCATTCAACTATTGAAGTACCTATACGCTGCTTCTAAAAATTAGCTATTATGTTCAATCTTGAAGGAAAAAAAGGACCACTTTTCTCTCTAAAAGGAGTATTCCAGAGGACTGTGTTATGCTAAGAAAAACCCAAAAAGAAAAAAATATCACATTAGAAGTTTTAGAACTCTTTTTTTTTTTAAAGTATACACTGAACTAGAGGTTTCAAGCTTCTGCCTTCATTGGCATCTGTTTGTGGGCTTATGGAACAACAAGCTGAGCCCCATCTTGGGGTTTTGGAGTCAGTGATCTGGAAGGGGGCCTAATAATTTGCATCTCTAATAAAATCCCTGGTGACAAGATGCTATCAGCTCTAGGACCAAACTTCGAGAGTTACCACAGTAAACAAACAAACAGAATCACCTTGGAGTTATCCAATCTCACCCATATGAAGAATTCCTTTCTTAATTCTAAACATCGAGTTAATTTAATGTGAATGAAAATTTTTTTGTGAACAAAAAGCTCGCAAACGCTTAATTGGACACATTGCTTGCAGTTCCTGAAATCCTCTCATTCTCTTCCACGGCTGCTCAGGGACCTGCTGTGCCTGAGTACAATAGTGCTCCACAATCCTCCTTCAGCATTCTAGAGAGTCCCTGAAGGTGAGTTTTATTGTAGTGCCCGGCCTTTCAAATCTGTCCGCACCATTGCACTTTATGCTAGTCCCTATTCCCATGAACACTGAGTCTCATTAAAGCAGGAAAACATCGCAATTGAAACACCCAAACAAAGAAGCCAAGGGTATCCATGAGATTCTAATACTTGTCTTCTCCCTTTCTTTCCTCACATTTAGTATGTCAAACTTACAAGAGGGAATGGATGCAAACCAAAATCTTGTTAAGAGCAACAATGAATTGAGAAGAAAATCAAGGGGGACGTGAGACACCACATATTGAGCTAGGCTGGCGTTCTGTGCCACAGAACAGAAAGAGCTGAGTCCTCCAGAGATGTATCTGACAGGCCAAGAGTTGTGCAAGCAAGCAGAGGACCAGCTCAGGAGTCAGACAGCACAACCAGCAAGGCATTCTCGGGCCACTGGGGGCATTCAGTTATAAAGAGACCAGGGAACATTAAATAACTTCAAACGATTTACCATATAACACTGCGCCCATGGGCAACAGAAATATTTGTTAAGATGACAGATCTGTACTTATGTCCTTTCCAAAATACATTTTTTAAATATATTTTATTTATTTATTTATTTTATTTTTTTAAAGAATGAGCCAGGAAAATAGCTCAGTAGGACACGTGCTTGCCTGGCAAGCATAGAGTCCTGAGTTCAATTCCTGGTAATGCAAAAAAAAAAAAGAATGAGACATCTCTAACTTTGTTCTATAGATAGAGACTTGGAAGATTAAACATAGTGAGTTCACTCATATGATGTTTACATTCTGTAGGCCCAATGAGTAAGATTCATAAAAAATGAAGAAGATAGAAAGCCATGTGAATTAGATTGCTTTCACATAATCTGGAAGGTAAATGCGTGCAGACAAATTTATGTCTTATAGTACAGCTCCGTGTCTTATTATTCATTGCCTCTTCTTCCTCCTCCTCCTCCTTCTCCCCCTCCTCCTCCTCCTCTTCTTCCTCTGCCTTGTTCTTCTTCTCAGGACCGTATCTGGACCCTGCTCCCTTCCTTCACCCTCTACTTCCTGCTGCCATGAGGTTAGCGGCCTTCTTCCGGCCCACCCTTTTCCATGGCATTTCTGCATTGGAGTCAGCTGACACCCCTAAAACTCTGAGCCAAAGTGAACTGCTCCTCCTTTGATGCACGTGTGCCAGGTATTTTGTCCAGCAACCAAAAAAGGAGCAATACTCTCAGTGCTTGTTATCCATTATTTCGTCCAGAGCTGCAAATTGTGATCTTAGAATTCTAGGACTCTTTCATCTGTTGCTTATTACCTGCATTCTTACAAAGACCTTGTCATAGCCCCTTCTCCCCTCTAGGTAGTTATTGGTCTCCAGTTTAAGACCTTTGCTATTCTAATTTAAGGAATATTTTCCTATCTGTGGGAATCTAAAATACACTCTTGGCCTGTGTTCAGATATGTAGCCTGGGGAATGTTAAATAATGTCAATAATGAGCCAGATCATCCCAATGAATAAATTATCCTCAGGCTTACAGCCCTTGCTTTAGAAGCTTCATTAATTGCTTTAGCGGCATTAGCTTTTATAGGCCATTGGGGTACCATCAAGTACAGTTATCTGATGTTCCCATCTGAGTTGCTTGTCCCCAGGGAGTAGTTTGTATGCTAAGGGAACTTGGGGTGACAAGAAAAAAGGATTCACTTTTAGTTACAAGTTAGCCCAGAAATAATGATTCGCAAGAATACCCATAAAATCCATTTATTTTAAATTTTGACTGACATACTTTTAATAGGCTAGCTATATTCTTTTAAAAAATAAGTTTCCATTGTTTCCAGCTTGATAAAGCATAACACTCTTGAGACACAGACTTGCTGTCAATGGACGGGATACTTAATATCATGACTCAAATAGCAAACAACTCTGGAACTTCTCCACCTTCATTCTGGTGGCTGTCTTGGAAAATGCATGTCATTAAACATGAAATAAGAAAGAAAGATGGTGCATATTTCCAGTAAAATGTCTCCTTGAAATAGACCTGGCTTTCAGAGCATAGAAATGCACAGATTTGAACAACTACAATAATAAAGGTCTGAAGACATAATAGTAAGCAAACTCCATTTACTGTAACAAAATATGCCACTAGCTCCAATTAATCTACACCTATGATGGATTAATGATAGTTCTTCCAAATATCTCTCCATATAGCTTCTCTCTTGCAAAAGAAAATTCTTGCAAAAGTTTTCCCAATTTACAGGATAACTTGAACATTATGCAATCTCAACAGGCAATTCTCTTTTTTCTTTCCTTGATCAGTCAGGCTTCACAAAAGAATACTTAGGTTTCTGCATAAAAATGGCAGAAATAAAGGTGGAGAAGAAAATAGGGGAAGAGAAAACAGGAGAGGGTAGGCGGAAAGAAAATCCACAGAGAAAGGCAAAGAAAAAGAACATGACCCAGATTTTAAAGAGACAGAATGAGAGCAAAACAAAGAATCAAAAAAAAAAAAAGGAATTGCTTTTTAAAATATTAATGATTTGTTAAATCAAAAGGGAAAAAGAAATAGTGATGGAAAGGAACAGCAAGGCTGAAGGTTCTAGGCCTTCAGAGCGTCATAGAATGCAACACAGGTGTCTTTGCAAGGCCCTAAGGGGTCATGTATATGGATGGGAGGGTGCAGGTAAGGAATAAAGGCCCAAAAAGCAAGGCCTTTTTAAAAAATATTTTGTGCACGAAGCAGCTGGACTTCACATGTTTCTCTCCCAACCAAGAATCCCTGGAGCTTATTTCACCATCCCTCCGCAATCACCAGAGATATACTTTTAGGAAAATTTAATCCTGAGACGTACCAGAGGTTGTGGAGCACATTCTAATGTAAGACATTGTGTATCTCTACTACCTTTCTGGACATCATGGCTTACACATTCCTGGCCCTAAGCACAGGCAGAGATCTAATTCCTTGGACATGGAATAAATGAACGGAAAGTTAATTCTATCTGTCTGATAATCAGTTGGCTGCCTCCATTTCCTTCTGGATTCTAATTTGCTTTCATGCTTTGGATGTACAGTTAGGAACTGTTCCTGCCAGGTCATCCTGCACTTTCCCTGCACTGATGTTTTCTGTTTCCATTTGATCCTCCTATTTAATGGAGTCTTGTCTTTTCTAGCTTGGCATAAAACTTTCCAAGTGTTGTACGATATACGTTAGAAGTAATTGTAAAAATCTGAGTGATACTAAAATATATTTATTCTTAAATAGCCATCTGGATGTCAAGGTTTCCACTGCAAGAGGAAGGCTCCCTGGACCAGCACTAAAAATGTCCGAGGGTCATCCAGACACGGTTGGTCCTAGCAGTTCATCGGATTCATATTTCGGGAATGATAGGAATCAAAGTGTTTCCCCATTAGTACTCATTTAGAAATCCACCATTAGTTTACGTTATGCAAATAACATGTTAAGGAAAGTGAAAGCAAGTTCTACTTATTCTACTTGGCTGTATATAGGACTCTAAATAATGAGGTAAGTCAAAATATTAACCAAATATTTACAAAATGTCATTGCCAGCAGAAAATCCAGGGAATTCCAGCACAAATATGAATTTGAAGAAAATGACATTTGCCGACAAAAATTATCTGTTCATATAGTCGTCTAGTTTTCATTATGTGCTTGAGTAGGTACTGCTTCAGGATATAGCTACAATAAGCCTCCACAGCACCATCTACTGAAACAGAAGGCTTATCTTCAAAGAGTTAGAACATGCATAGGAAAGAATACAACTTTGGTGACAACTAATGCCTTCAGGTGTTTCCATCAACTGAGATACTTCTGAGGAGTGACACTTTGTTTCCTGTGATAAACAGTGAAAACAGAGTTGGCAGTGGACAACATGATCATGTTAATTAAAATGATGATGATCTGTATAACAGAACATGTAACTGTTGTATCCCCCAAGGTCAGTCAAATCCCCCTCAGGATTTACTTTGAAACCATGTACAGTGCTTGTAGAACTGTTGTCAATGTCAACCATCTGGATGAGTCGCAGCCATTGCTTGACCAGTTTGCTCTCTGTGAAAGCCTGAGAGAATGTTTTCTCTGTAGGTGACTCTCCTTAGGCACACTATACATCATCAACCCCTTGCCTCTGTGGCCCCAAAATCTCCTTGAACAGAAAATTTGGGTCACCACTGAGTTACGGAATATTACAGCACAGATTCTCTTATGTCCTGAGTCCTAATCACCCAGCAGAAAAATTTAACCATGAGGCATAAAAAGTAAAACTAAATCCATATGCTGAGCTGTAAAGGGCTTAAATCAACAGCTTCTAGCCTTGCCAGTTCTGCCAATAACCCATTACGATTATAGAATACTGGGCTATGTGTACAACTACTCTCTCTTGGTTCAGTGAGAAGAAATTTTTATATCAATAATGATTAGAAGGGCCAGGGAGATGGCTCAGGAGCACAAGTGCCTGCCTGGCAATCCTGAGTTCAATCCCCAGTTCTGCAAAAATAACAATAATAATAATAATAATAATAATAATAATAATAATAATAATAATTAGAAAAATTGTCATGTCTGCATCCTGTGCTCTGTATAACTGCTACTAACATATTTTGAAACTGTCACATTGTTATCTCTTATTAAAAGTCATCTAAAAAATTTAAAAATTGATGATCATTGTCTTCCCAGAGCACATACAAGGAATCGCACACACAGATTCCTTCTGTGTAAGAGCTATCTCGTTTTTATGGCTTTGACGATATATTCTCTTGAGGAAGGAGATAGTTAACTGCAAATAAAGGAATTTCTTGCTGTCCTGCATTTGCTTTTTTTTTTTTTTTTTAGTGGAAATTTTTCATGAGAGCTGGTTATGGTCATTTTAGAGATGATTTCTAGTTGGACATAAACAGCACACAGAAACCATCTGTCTGCGTAGTCTGCCCTGTACCTTCACCTACCCAGCTTGCACCCTGATCCCAGCTCTCAAAATGAGGAGCCTCACTACACATGTATTGTCTGGGCCCCCAACTTCCCCGTGCTGTGATGATCCCAGTCATCAACCTAGACCCCATAGAGTGAGTGTGTGTAGGTAAGCGTGTTATCTTTGCACAGGGAAAAACCTAAACTTCTATCTCTGAATAATTCCAAGTTATTGTCTCCTTGTGCTCTTATCTTCTCAGACTGTGAACAATTCCCCTCTATCTATATGATTACCTTGAATATATTTATAGAGTGAAAGACTATGTTTCCCCTGAGCTTCTTTCTTTGTACCTGATGATTGCCTTGCTGCAGTGAAGTGGATGGAAAGGATTCCTGCATTCTTCACCCCTTAAAAAGTAAAGCAACTCAGATTTAAGATGTCACACTGTTTTATTGGAAAGAATAAAAAGAACTGCTTTACGGTGTCATTACAATGACATGGTGCAAGGGCTAACTCTAAAAAACACTTCTGCCTTGGGAGACCAAATAGCTTAAGACAGAAGCTATCAAATGATCTCATGCTAAACTGTTTATCTGTCAAGAGAGAATAGAATTGTTTTCTCCAAAGGAGAGACTCGCCTTGCGTTTATTGAATATTGAAATTATCACTGTGGAAATTAACACTGAAGGGAAAATTCATCTGATAATCCAGTTAAGGACACATGTTCCAGATTGAAAGAATTTTTATCTCAACAGACAGATAAAGACAAAAACATTATTGGAAGACTTTATCTCTATCCTGAGGGCTTAGCTGCATAAAATTAAAAAAATATATTTTATTTACTTCTGTTTTACCTAATGACTACTCTCTTGGACTCACCAATCTAAAAATCTAAGCTGATGAAAAACTTAATTCTCAATAATGTTTATCTAACTGGAAGACATTTTAGAAGCAATAAGCATAATTAAGATACTTTTCTTAATATTTTTACCATCGATAATCAAGAATGTGATTCAGAGGAGGTCATTATACATCCTTCAATGGTATCTACTGCATTTAGAACAAAATTTGTCTTTTTACCTTTGCCTTCTATGGACTCATAGCAAGCTCTCCTGCCTCAGGGCATTTGCACTTGTCTATGTTCCCTTTGCTCCCCCCTCCTCCCCTTCCTCTACTCCGCCCTGCCCCCTCCTGCCCCACACCTATGCCCCACCCCTTCCCTCTCCCCTTCCCTTTCACTCTTCCTTCCTGTCCCCCTCCTGCTCCCACTAGTTCTGGTAGTTTTCTCTATTTGAATTCCCTACGTACTTTATTAATTTACTCAGAGATTTTAATTCTCGCAGCCATGGTGTTGTACATTTCCTTTTCACGTCAGCCTATGACCCAGAATTTAACTGTCACAGAAGCTCTGAATTCTGATTGTTTCAATGCTACCTAGGCCAGGATCTGTCCACTAAGGCACTGGAAATGCATTAAGTGACTCAGCGAGTGGTTGATTGTAGGAAGGCCTTTTAAGGTGTGTCTTACTCACTTGCCCTTCATATAAACTTAAAATCCGTTATAAACCCCACCGCTGGGAGCTGAGCCTGCGCACCCACTGCGGGTAAGCCCCTGCGCCCCTCTGCCCCGCCTCTGCGTTCCCGAGACTAACTTCCTGTCCCAGCCCAGCCCAAACCCCACCGCTGGGAGCTGAGCCTGCGCACCCCCTGCGGGTAAGCCCCTGCG